>PVIH01003622.1:0-81370 GCA_004025045.1 Sigmodon hispidus
ACTTTCCTCTCCATCCCTCCCATCCTGTTTTCTTCCCTTCCTGTTCTTTCTCCTTGTCTCTTCCTCCATCCTCTGAAGCTCTGTAGTAGACTCACCCTGGTTTCCCCAGACTTGGGGGTGACCTGCTTTGCTTGCAACTCCCTTGCTGGCCTTGAAAGCTATTAGTGGGCATAATTCTCTGAGAGCCCGATCTACATACAGAATTTGTGGTTTATAGAGCAAGGTGGAAGTGTGAACAGCTCATTCAAAGGCAACAAAGAAGGCCATAGAGGTGGCAGTTTGGTAGATTGAGCTCAGAGCCCTGTGTACTTGTTCAGAGGTCCTTCCCAGGAGGGTGACTCTAGTCCCTCAGAACGAATGGGGGCTCTGGGAGATGCCTTTGATGGGCACAGACAAAGAGCTGTCAACCCTCATCTTATAAGAGTCAGGGAAAGTTCTGTCTGCCCCGCCCCCCAGAGTAGGGGAAGCTTTGGCTCTGGACCTAGACCTTCCTGCTTACTGTGCTGTCTACTCTTACCTTGTGTCCAGAGTGTGGGGATGAAGTCTGGGCCACCAGCAGTCGCACCATGGCATCCCATTGCTCAGCAGTCTGGCGTTCCCGTGCAGTCACAGTAAAGGCCACCTGCTCTGAGGGGATGTTCAGCTCCCGGGTGGCGAAGACTGTCCCATCCGCCCCGACTTTGAAGTCCAAGCTGTTGGTCTCATACTGAGTCCCTTTGGTGCCCAAGCAGCTGCTGAACTTAACTGTAAGAAAAGAGAAGATGATCAGCGTGGCCAGCAGTCAGAAAGCTACAATGGCACATTCAGCATCTGGGCCCCAAGTCGCCCTGAGACAGCATGGACCTCACTGGGGTCTCCAAAAGAAGTAGCTGGAGGCCAGGGAAAAGGATGGAGGAGCATCCACCCTCCAAACCCAGGTGCCACAGTTTCTGCACCCTGTGTGGCTCAGGGAGCAGGATCTTCACCTACTGGAAGCCTCCCACATTCCTACCTCTTGCCTCACACCAGCCTCTGACTGTCAGTGTAGATGGCCAGTCCTTTGAATCTGATTTTGTGCCCAAGAAGGCCAAGTGCAGTGAAGGAACCAGACAAAGCTGGTGTGTCAAGACTCTCCTCCCACACACATAAGGAGCATTCTGCATGAATGGCCCTTCCGTGGCTTAGTGACATCTGACACTGGTCACACACCTGTGTCCTGCTGGGCAGAGGCAGGATGACAAGCCTGCTTTAGCCACAAACTTTCTTGGTTAGTCACAGAGTTAACAAAGCCTATTGATGCTACTGGGTACTCTGTATCATTTTGCTTCCGAAACGTTAATTAGGCAACCAAATTGTCAGCCCCTCCTGATGCACCAGTGTTGTGGTCACTTCCAACTCCGCTGCAGAAAGAGACATCTCTAAGAGTGCATATTCATCTGGCCCACATTAGTGCATTTTTTTAGACACAAGCTTTTGTGAATGTCAACCAGCTCCATGGTAAATTATGAAGCACCAACAGCTGGTGTCACATTCTGCTGATAAAAGCAATGGATAAAGTTACCCAGTATTTATATAAATGTGGGTATCTAAGCAATTATGGTGGGAGGGTTGGTTTTATAAGCAATTTCACTGTCACAGCTTACATGATTTAATTACTATTTATTCCAGAAACTAAAAAAAGCGACTTGCACTTAGATTTGATAAAGTGTTTTTCCTGAATGTTCACCTTTTATTGTTGTTTGCCTTGAAATAATAAATAACCTGTGGGTTCCCTTGTCTCTAATCATTCACTATAGATTTCTCCCCAGTTACTGGTTCTTTCTGCTTGTGGGCTTAATATGACGTGTTTTAATTTTATTATTATTATTTTTAAGACAGGTTTTCTCTATATTGCCCTGGCTGTCCTGGAACTTTTTTGTAGACAAGACTGGCCTTGAACTCAAGAGATGATCTTGTTTCTGCCTCTTGAGTGCTGGGATTAAAATGTGTACCACTATCCCTGGCTTGAAATTTTTTTTAATATAGTAAGACCAGACATTCCTGGTCTGTCAGGGGACAGAGTAGTCAGTGTAGAGAACATGGCTGTGTCATCTGAGGGTCAGGCTGTCTCTCAGTGGCTAAGCATCCTCGAAGCTGGAGCTAGGTGGTTTGTACTATATCAGAGGCTGAGGCAACAAGACATTCATTCTCTTACACTCTCCTCTATCAAAGGGTCTGGTTCCTTAAATAATCTGATGTCATTATAATGTCACTTGTATTGTGGGATTGCCTCTGTTCCCTGACAGAGCAGAAATGCCTGGTCTTATTATATTTTAAAACATCTCCAAGTCTGGCATAGGGGCTCATGTTTTTAATCCCAGTGCTTGGAAGGCAGAGACAGGCATCTCCGAGTCTGAGGCAAGTCTGCCTACAGATCAAGTTCCAGGACTACTCTAGAATGGAGATCTAGTCCACCATGATTTGGGAGAGGTATGGGTCACCTTACCAATTTACTTCGTAAAACTTAAAACTCTACAATGTAGTGCTCACTGGTGAGATCGTCCACTGGATGAAGACACCTGTCATGAAGCCTGCTTATTCCAGAGGGAGTTTGCTTTAATTACGGAATGAACTTCTGCTTAGCCCATCCATTTGCATCTGTCAATTGAATTCTTTCTTTTGAGACAACAAGGCTGGATGGTCTCCATTTCTCTGGTGGAAAAAGGGTCAGGTTGTGGCTCCCTGGCAATGTTTACTTTTCTATTGATTGACAAACTTTTTTTTTCTTTTCAAATAAAAAGAAATTAGCAAACTGTTTCCCTCAGTCATATGCAAGTTAAAATCAGTAACTGATCGAGTGGACCCATAGTTGCTGATCCCCAACTGTCACCAATAAAGATAAAAATGACAGTGTCTTGGTTGTGGTGAGATCAGCACTAACGTACTCAAATAAGTTCCTGTGTGCTCTAAGAGCCAATTACTAGTAAAAGCCAATGGAACTTGAGAGCACTGGTCTCTCTTAACCTCTCCATGGGTGGTGGTGGGGTGTACTCTGGAGTCTGGGGAGGTGATGTACACTACTGAGCATTGTGTCTGGTTTTGGGACACTTGGAATATATATCTGTCTAATGCTCAAAGAGTAAAGCAGGCAGCAAGCTGATGCCCTTGGACTGCTCCTGGCATTGTGTGCATCTCTTAAGTTACACCAGAGGCCAAACCTCACCTGTTAGAACTCCTTTTAAAGCTGCCTGGTGTGAAAGAGGCCCTCCCACAGTCAATCATTCTGAAATCCAGCAGTCCTGAATATGGACACACAACCATCACAAAGTGTCCTTGACATCCCAGAACCATTTCTTTTGTCTTTCCAGAAGAGTTCATATACCTTCTTTGTCTAAAATGTTACTCTGCGTCTCTCCTATTCCCACAGACCCAGAAGCACAGGTGCAGCTATGTTTGCAGACATGCTTGCAGATGCATCCCATGCACCCTGCATCCCAACCACCTTGCACTACAGAAGGAAGCTCTGCTTTCATTGGGAGGCTGGCGTTAACCCTTAGCTCCCGTCACTTTTAATTGCTTTCTCTATGGGAAGAACTGGGGTGGTACACGTTTGCAGAGGTGGCCTGACATTCATGGGGGCAGCAGAGTGCATCTCCCCAAGACAGAACACTGCAGAATTGTGCTGTGTCTGCGAACACATCATTTTATTATTTCCCTTGTTAGGTGAGTTGAGAAAGATCAAACAAGCCAGAGGTGAGCGTGTAGCTGGATCCTTGCCGAGGAACAGATGAGCTTCACGCCTGCTGTTCAGCTCACAGAAGCAGCCATTTCCACTCCATTCCCCCCTCCTTCAGGCATCCCTCCACAACTGCTCAGGGCCTCCCTACCATCCAGCCATGGTTCAGGTGTGGACAGGCAGACTTAGAGCTTACCCAAGTGAATCTTGGTGTCCAAAGGACAACAAATGGACAAGCCAGTGTGTAAACAAAACCTCAGTGGCCAGGACAACAGGGGAGGTTAGAAGGGGCAGTATCTGTCCATCCCCAGTGGCAGAGGAAATGTCCTGAGGTGGCCCAGCAGTGTAAAGGCCCTGAAACAGCCCTGGGATGAGGATGAGATGAACCTGTAGAGGATGCTTAGTGGAATGTGATGCATGGGCATGACCTTGTGGCTATGTGTGGTGATCTATATTTAATGAAATTAATCTGGAATATCAGAGTCGACCACAGGGCCAAGCCAGATCAGGGAGGGGTGACCCACACCTTTAATGCTAGATTTAGGAAGTAGAAAGAGGAAGTTAAGAGAGCTGGGTGGAGCAAGAGAAGAGGGTTTTTCAGCATTCCCAAAGACTTTCTGCTGAGGATTCAGAGGCGTTCGGTTGGAGGATTCCTGGAGACAGGCCTGAGGAGTTGGCTGGTGGCTGTGGTTTGTTTCTGATATTCCAGAATTATTTTGTTAAATATATATCACCACAGATGTGTGGGTGTATGAACTGTTGTTATTGCTGATAAGGAACCTTCTGGAAACAA
The DNA here is from genome assembly GCA_004025045.1 of Sigmodon hispidus. Taxonomy (NCBI): domain Eukaryota; kingdom Metazoa; phylum Chordata; class Mammalia; order Rodentia; family Cricetidae; genus Sigmodon; species Sigmodon hispidus. The sequence goes on from PVIH01003622.1 coordinate 4,488, forward strand.
TGAAAGCTCTTCTTTAATGAGACTTGACCGATTAGCCCAGCAGGGGTCATGTTCTGATGTTCCTACACCCCGGCTTGGCTCTAGTCCATCTGCAACTTCATCTTGTACCTGCTGTGACATGTGGGCAGCTTCGGAAGGGTTAAGTCAGAACCCTGCACTTTTTAGCAGGCTCTGTCATCTGCAGCTTTCTCCAGTCTTCATTCCTGAGTCCCACATGAGAATCCATGCAGAGAGGAGGCTGGCTACCTCCTTCTGTGTTGGGATGTCTGAGGGCAGTGGGACATGATGATGCTCTGGAGTACCAAGTCACTGGCCACAGAGCCTCCTCAGAGGAGAGCAGCAGAGGAATCTGGCAGTGGCTGGGCACTCTGTTGGGTTTTGTTATGATGGGTCTGGTGAGGTTGAAGGATATTGCTGGAGCAGAAGCGGCTTTTCTCAAACCCACCAGCCTATCCTGGAAAAGGGTAGGGTAGGCTCCTGGGGCCCCTGCAGGGGCCTGATTTGAGAATTTTTTTTCCCCAGGAAGATGGATCTACCCACTCCTTACAAAGCCCCAGTGACAAACCACAGTATGATTCCACCAAAATATACTCCAGAGAACCAATGAGTTGGGTTTGCTTACAGAATGTGGGTGATGGTTTTTCTGTAGACTGTGGGTGACTTGAAAGGAGCCAAACTAGAAAATTCCACCCAGCATCGGAGACCCCACCCCCACCCACTGACCTGCCCCAGCTCATTATTCTAGCACTGCCTGAGACCCTAAGGCCATGTGCACCTAGGGAAGTGCAGGAAGAATCTGCTGGAATCTCAGGCAAGTGTCCCAAGCCCTCCTACGCTGCCTTTTCTGAGGGAAAGTCAACAGATTTCCCTCATAATGAATTCCTGCAAGTGAGCACAGCAGAATGATGGCAGCTAATTTACATAAAGGATTACATTCTACCGAGTCCGCCAAGATGTACACTTTAGCCACACACAGGTATGTTGCAGACCTCTCACAAACCACCTGCCCCTCCTGTCTGTGACAGTGTGGTTTCTCCAATAATAAAGGGCTGGACCAAAGGAACTACTCTCAGGCTTTCCCAAATGGCCTGTAGAGTCTAGAGGTGCTGTTTGCCTGATACCACAGGGGGCCATGCTCACCAGCTCTGGGGTGGGGGGATTTGTCTGCTGGTTTGTGGCTCCGCACATGCCAGTCAGGTGCACCTGGACTCTGGTGGACCCCTGTTTGCAGGCCTAGAACAGGGTTGGAGGCTGGCTTTATTTGCTCTGGTTTTCTGTTGTTCAGCAGATTTCTGAGGTGGCCTTATGCTGATGAAATAGGGAAGCTATTTCTAGAGATTGCAGTTTGGTTTGCTGACCTCACCAAGGGATGCCCTGAGCCAAGTTGGCACTGTGCTGGTGGGGGAGGGTGATGGGCATCCTGTGTACATGGCTCCTGACTTTGGACTTGCAAGTCCCTGATCAGTCATGTGATCCTCTGCTGCTTAAATGATCCCTGCTGCTGAGACAGGCTCCCTCTATGAGGATAGAGCACCGTCTGCCTGTTAGAGGATATACGGGCTAGGTGAGCAAGGTCAGAATGTCACTGCCCTCTTTGCCTGCATTATTTTTGTCTGAACTATCAGCACACTGAACTCAGCTCATCAAAAATCTCAGCAGATAACAATCATCTTCAGAGGTCCCTCTGCCTTATTCCCAGAACCATTTCCCATGTTGATGTGGCTGAACTAGCTTATTCTACCATGGCTCAAATTCACTGTCTGGTCTTCTTTTAAGGTTTATTTTACTTTTAATTGTGTATGTGTGTCTGTGTGTAGATATGTGCACATGAGCAAAGGTGCTGACAGAGACCAGAGATGGTGTCGAATTCCATGGATCTGGGGTTATAGGAGGTTGTGAACTATAGATGGATGCTGGGAACTGAACTTAGGTTACTGCTGAGCCACCTCTCCATTTCTTCTGGGATAAAGTCTTCTCTGTATTTGATTCCTGACTCCAGCATCAGTTCACTGTCCTGAAAACAGTGTTTATGGAGATTTATAGAACACATATCCATCATGGTAAAGGCAGTGTGGGAAGATGATTTTGGAGTTCAAGTCCTGGTTGTGCTCAGACTTGTTGTCTGGGTACCAACCTTCTACAGTGACCTGCACAGGCTACATCACCAGCCCAGGATGAGGAAGAGCACAAAAGAGTCCCCTCCCCAGAAAACTTACTGTCCCTTAGGGATGCTAGAATTACTAGCTGAGGCTCTGCTAGGAACTTGTTCTGTAGTTTGGAGACTTGTGGTTCTCAAGCCCTTCAGTAGGGCAGGATGGAGTAAGACCTGAGAGAAAACTTGGGGAAAGAACATTTTCATAAAGGGGTCATGCTTCCCACCCCCAGTGGGAAGCTCAGGGTTGGCAGCATCTGCCTTGCCAAGTGTTTGTGAAAAGAAAAGACAGGATAAATGCACAAACTCCAATTTCCCTCACTTTGACTGTGGTTTTCAGATGGAGCTCCGATACAGAACACTGAGTAGAGGCTGAGAACTTCAGCACTGAAGAAAGGGCACAGTGTGATGCAACAGGAAATCAGGCTTGTGGGGGTCAGGGAGGAGAGAGGATGGCCAAGTGAACTTCTGAGCAACAGTGTCATGTGGACACATGTCATACAGATGTTTCTAAGACTACGACCCTAGCAAACTACTTAATACCAGTGTGTCAAGGAGGACTGTCAATCACAGTGAACACGGTAGAAGACTTGAGTAATAGAGCAGCTGGGCAGGGCAGGAAGGATGCACTTTCTGCTGTCAGCCCACACATTTGATATACTATGCAAAGTCAAATGTACCAGATATTCTCTGTTCATTCAACCAACATCCAGTTTCTAGAAAAATCAGGGCTTTAGGAGTGTGAGAAACCCTGCTCCAGAGGAGAGATGGAGGCCTCTTTCCTACATGATGGCTGTGGACTTGTGTGAAACAAAGTCAGCCAGTGTCACAGCAATCTCACACTACAATAAATTTACCTCTCTCACTGATGGGAAGTTCCGGAACACTCCTTCTGGCCAAAGTGAAACATGTGCAGTGTACCCTCTCCTAGCTCTGCAATGGCAACACAAGGCTCCCAAAGTCTTTATGTAATAGTCATGGCTTCAGATAAAAACAGAAACCAGGAGTGAGAAAGCAGCTTAGGTAAGGTAAGGATCCAAGTTATCCATGGCTCCCTGGGGTGTTTGAGATTCCTCTATAACTGTCCCGAGTTAGGTAGGAGGGGCTTTCCTCAGGGAGGAGATAGGAGGAGAACTCTGATTTCTTGCATTAATAGTGGTCCTTTGGTTATGGGAAATCGCTGTGCTGCTTGCTGTATTGGGCAATACAGAAATGGGTGCAGGAGGCAGTCATTTTTTGAGGGCTGTTCATTCTGAGTGGCTTTTCCAAGTGGTAAGAGAAACCAAGCCATGGGTGCCTCATTAATAAATTCACCAACGCCTCATTAGGGTGGAAGACAGTGACTTTTAATTGAAGAAATCCCTAAAGAATTCTCTAATCTAGCCACACTCTAGTTCATTGAGGCTTTCAGGCCCAGGGAACACCACAGCCTTCCCTACCCTGCTGTTCCCAGCACCCAAAGGATTGGTATTTATCTTTCCCATGCTGATGAAAAGTGCTGGGCTAGACGTCAGTGCCCTTCTCCTACTCAGCCGGTAGGAGGGCTCTGAGCAGTGATGAAATAGCCATCTTCATGCACATCAGCTTGGGAGATGTAATCCCTGAGGACTCTAGAAAGGTAGCTCAGCTGTCACCAATCTTCATTCAAGACTGTGGAGTCCCGTGGACTCTTTGGGAAAATCGGAGGGATTTTAAGATTCTTCAGAGAAAGTGTTTTTTTTTTTTTTTTTTTTTCTCTCCTTGAAAGTGACATTGCATGGGTTAACTAATACAACTGACATTTCCTGGATGTTTTCTCATCCATCCACCCATCTACTCACCCATTCACCTAGCATCTGCTCAGGGAATATCCCATATTCTGCTGGGCACTTAGAGGTTATCATCTTTGTGAACCCTCACAAACTTATAAGGGAATAAGTACATCTCAGAAGAATGAATGGGTATCAGAGCTGTTAGCTGGCACCCCAGAATGTCCACATCAGTGAACACCAAGGCAGAGCTCTCTCAGGGTGCCTGGTTGTCCCTTCCCTCCTCAGAGCCCCTGCTGACTCCAGAGCCTTGACTTCCCAGGTGATTCAAATTCATGTTGTCTACAGTTATTGTGGCTCTGTCCATCATCAGTCTTACTTCCTGCCTTCCTGTTTTGTTCTAGAAACTTCCAGAAGAAGCTTTGTAAGGAAACTAGACAGAGGTGTCTGTACATACCCCTGCTTTTAGCCAACTGAAGGTCACAGTTGGGTTTGTGGACAACTCGGCTAAGCTCTGCAACCTTCCTCGACAGTGGGGCATGGGGACAGGGTACTACATGAGGTCTACCTCCTAGACCAGGTGGTGTTCACTCCATAGAAGAGTGTTCTCTCCTTCATGGCTGTGGACCTTTCTATGCTGGACCTCAAGGGCTGCTGGGAATATGTGCCATTTCTAATCTGGGAAGGTGCAAACTAACACACCCCTCCTTAGCCCTTGTGATGGATAATGACAATGTGGGAGTGAATGGCAGTGATGATGATGATGTCAGAGCTGATGAAGATGATAACTGACAGTAATGATAATGATGCCTGATGAGTGATGATGAGGATGACAATTGATGGGGTGATGGAGGTGGTGATGATGATTGACGATGACTACAGATAGAGCTGGTGAAGACTGACAGAGCTGTTGGTACTGATTTCTGGCAGTGGTTATGCTGCTGCTGCTGCTGACAGAGGTGATCATAATGATGACATCAGCCGCTCTGGTACAATCAGTTGGAACTATGTGCCAGACTGGAGAGGATCATGGTATGCAGGCACCCCACTCAGTCCCAATGCAGTCATCAGTGTGTGTGTGTGTGTGTGTGTGTGCCCACTCGTGTGTAAGCCACAGAGCAGCATCCTTGGATACTGTCCCATAGACTCCGTTCACCTACTTTTTTGAGGCAAAGTTTCTCATTGTCTTAGAACTCACCAAGCAGGCTGATGTCTCTACCAGCCCAACACTGGAATTACAAAATCACAGCACCACATTCAGTTTTATTTTCTAAAATATGGTGTCTGGGGATTGAACTCAGGTCCTCAGAAGTACTTCACTGATGGAGCTATCACAGCCTCTCCATTTTACAGATGGGCACACTACAACTGTGAAACATGGTCTCTGCCCCAGCACGCATCAGCTAGGCAGGGGGCTCCCTCAGGAGCCATAAGTCGCCTCTCCCAGGAAGACTTCAGGTGCAGCACATTGGCACACGCCTTCAGTTTTAGGCCACCAGGGCTAGCCTACACCAGTGTTACAGTGTCTACCTCACCCAGTACACCATTAGTGTCCAGCAGCCTCAGTGTGTGTGGTACTGTGGGAGCAAAGAGCATGGGGCATATTCTCTCATTCAGTTTTCCTGCTGCTGGCCTCTTTCTCAACCACCGGGCAGGCTGCTGTCTCCTCCAAAGGTTCTGATCACACACTGGAGATGGTGAGAAAGATGTTGGAGTTGACAGCCGGGGCCTAGCGGCTCCACTGTGGCTGTGTCTTTAAAGCAAGGAACAGGATGCCTGAGCTATTTTTAGAGCTGCCATTCTCTTGCTCATTAGTGTCTTGCACATCAGGACGGGGCTAATGAAATCATTTGTAATTAGGGCCAAGGTAGAGAGATGACTATTTCTTGTCCAGAGCCCCTCCCCCACCCCCTTTCTCTTCACAGAGAGTGGGTGATGGGTCCCAGGTCCTCACTCTTTCTCACTCTTGCTTTTCTCCACTTAGGGCACTGCAGGGCTGTTTCCTGGTATGCATTTTCTTCCTGCTCTGGCTTCAGCCTCAAGGCTGGAGGACACAGCACCTTCTCTTAGACTCTTATGAAGAGAGATCCTGCAGATGTTTGGGAAGACAGGAGAGGTGAAGCCTGGGAAGGCTGGGAGCCCATGTCCCAAGTCCTAGCCATCACTAGGAGATACACGTTATATGTGTCACATGTCGTGTACAGACACAGGTGGGAAGAAGTGTGTGCATGCGCGGAGCAAGCCGGCACCTGAACCTCCAAAGTGGGGTGGGAGAGTGAGCGTTCCCCAGCGGAAGCAGCCTTAGTCTGGCTTCAGGACTGAATCCAAACATGAGCCTCAACTTTGTCAACTGGGCTCTACTGTCAAGGCACCCACACTGGTTACTAGCCATTTTCCTAGAGTCAAAAGCAGCTCAGCAAATGCAAACATGCTTCCTCCCATCTCTAATTCCCCTGGTTCGGCCTGGCAGCCTCTGCCTAGCTCTTCAAGGGAGACCTCCTTACTCTGGTACACACACAATGCATAATTTCAAGGTACATGGAGACCCCTTGAGATAAACAGACCTTGAGTACCTGGAAATCAAGAAATGAAACTTTTGGCACAGATGGTGTCTAGGTTGCTTGGTCCCTAATGGGCCAAGGTGGACCCTACCATGAGGCAAGAGCAGTCAGGAGGCAATAGTGCCTAGGGAGCCTAGGCTGCACAGGGTGGATTTATTAGGAGTCTCCACAGCATCCACTTTTGGGAAAACCCCAGGAATGTTGGGCTGGTCCTGGGACCCAGGGGATGCTCTTGATGGAACAATGCTTAAATAAGAGTCCAAGAAAAGGAAGGCTATGACCACACTAGACAAGCCTACCCCAGATGAGAGACCCATTCCACAGAGACCACCAGGAACATCACAGAAGAGTTCTTCAGAATGTAACACCCTCTGAACCCTCTCCTAGCATGGAACTCTAACACTCTCATAGGATGGGGAGTCCTAGATGTGGGCTTAGCATCCTGGAGATGTGATGAGAAATATAAGTTATGAAAATGGAGCCCACCTCTCATAACCAAAAGATCAATGCTCCTCCTCCACCATCATCCTTGCCTTGGGAGCAGCTGCCAAGCTTTGGGATTACCCATCTCCAACTTCATCCTACTTCTAAAGAGCATATGACCAAGCCATAGATTGTGTGGGTCACAGTATTGTCCTGATTGCTGTGGGTGATGGTGGTGCAGCAAAACACTTTGCCTTTCCCCCAGTTTACCGGGAGAAGCAAACTTGATGGTCACATCACACATAACTAACAAGAAGTGGGACCGAGAGAACAGACACAATGGCTGTGCTGGGGACCTGCTGGCATTGCAGCACCAAGGGCCAGGGTTACCCATGCTGCCCAGTGGCAGAGGATGCAAGGCACTGAGTGGTCCCACCATGCCTCTGTCTTTGTTGTCTTTTTCACAAATCAAGCAGCCATAGGGTGATCCCCAAGTCAAATTCTGTGTCCACAGAAACTATTGATAGACATCTCCCTGGTCAAGCACTCCCCCTCTTGACCAGGGAATGCTGGAACAGAGCTGTTGTTCTTCAGCTGGTAAACTGAAACCCCAGGGTCTTCTATCTCTCTGAGGATGCAGGGCCCCAATAGATACATGGAGACCCCTTGAGATAAACTCCTGTGGGTTTCCTTAGGTAATAGGAAGGCTGGGGTGAGCTGCACATTCCTCTACTTTTTTTTTTTTTTTTTTTTTTAATTTTCAACAGCCAGAGGGTCCAGGCCAAAGGCTACTTCCCCTCATAATTGCTAGTACAGCCTATTCTCCAAAGGAGGCCAGGTAAGTGCAGGTCAAGTTTCCACAGCTGGAGCAAGGACTGTTTTTCAGGAATATGCCTCTGGGGACGCTGACTTCTTTAAGCTCCATGATGGGGGATGAATTTGGGGCTGCACAAATGCTGGCTAATGAAGTCAACTTGGAAAAGATAGAAACATGTCTTATGCGGTCCTTGACTTGATCCCCAAGTGTCCTCAAAGACCAGCCCGCCCCTCCAGTCCAGAGGAAAACAGCAGATAGCTGGCTGGCAACCACGCCTGTGGGGAACCATCCTGTGATGTCTGTTATGCAAATGAAGAGCTTTGGCAAGGTGATTATCTTGGATAATTTCAACACAAGATCTCAATAGACTCTGAATTCTTAGGACAGCACTTAAGACGCCCAGCCAAATGCCTAGGACTTACATGAAGCTTTACTCCTGGGTGCAAATTAAAACTCAAAGAAAGGTCAGTGGACCAGGAGAGATTCCCGCCTCCTACAACTCGGTTCGCCAGTTATTTCTTGTCGAAGACGCTGCTCAGACTCCTAGCTCTGCCACTTGGCCCTATCCACCTGCTCAGTCCATCCTCCCTGGCCTTCTTAATGAGAATGAACCTGTGATTGTGAGGTCCCTGCTGGGTACACATTAGAGAGCAAAAGATTCCAGGCCTTAAAGGGAGCAGGCTCTTTCAGAGGAAGGTGACCTTTGGCCTGAATCCCCGGTGCCTGAGAAAGACTTGTGGGGGAGAGCACAGGTCCATGCCAGCCTTTCTCTTGTTGGGCTCCACGTCAGAGTGCACCTAATATGTGCTTTGACTATAGGATGCGGCCAAGGAGTATAGTGTGCCTCTTTCAAGAGTCCAGGCTTGGAGCTAGTAGACCAAGCTGTGTGGCCTTGTAGAACTCACTAAGCATCTCTGATCATGTCTGACCCAGCACAGCATCTGAAAGCTACCAGACAAGAGCCTGTAGCTGGTAGAATCTGATTTACTGGTCCACTGTGGTGAGAGACTGCAGGCTAATGTCACTCTCTGTACTCACAAAGGTATTTGTGATAATTGAACCCAGGGGACACTCAGTACGGTACCTATAATATGGAATCCTGTGGATTTGACTGGGTCAAGGAGGAAGGTGAGCTTCCTGCAGATTTTACAATCACTGGGAAGAGGGAAGCAGGCTGTAATGTATAGAACATAAGACAGATTCTGCAGGATTGCAGAATCACAGCTCAGCTCAACACCCTGGTAGACATCACCAATCAATCTCTGCCTGTGCCGGGAGCCGAACCCAGCCCAAGAGACTATGGTGCTGACAAGGGGCACAAGTGCTTCACCATGAAGAACCCCCTTGGGGCTAAAGGTCACACAAGTCAGCTCCTGCCTGCAGGAGGGACTGCAGACCCTGGATGCTGCAGGTGTGACATCGGGGGAATCCACCTGTCCGGGGCGGGCCTTTCACTCCTCTGCTTCAGCTGCTGAGAGATGCAGGAGACACAGATGGCTGTGGGCCGCCTCCTCCTTCAGAGGCTGCACGAAGCTGCTGTGTAAACCCTTGTGAGGGAGCCCAGAGCAGCACTTGCTTTCTCTGCATTTCAGGGAAGTGCTTTCCTGCCCACTTCCAAGTCTTTATCTAAACATTTCCAGCAGAACAGAAGCCCCTAGAAACTGCCTCTACTTCAGGAAGTAAGCCAGAGAGGAGCCAGCCTCCTTGTCAGACACTCGTAGACACATTGGGGTGCCCCCAGCACCTCGGCTCACTGGTTTTGGGATTTGCAGTTACTTAGAGGAAGATGAAGGAGAATGAGGATTTCCATTAAGATTTCACCTTAAAGATAAAGGAAAAATGATCTCTTTGGGTTGGAAGAAAAGAAACTATGTATTTTTCTATTATTTAAAACAACGCTTTTTGGGGCTGGAGAGATGGCTCAGCAGTTAAGAGCATGTACTGACTCCTCTTCCAGAGGACCTGAGTTCCATTCCCAGAGCCTACACTATGAGGTTTCAAACTGCCTCTAACTTTAGCTCTGGGGGGGTCCACATCTTCTGGGCTTCAGGGGACACTGCACTCAAATGCACATACCCACACACAGAAGCTTGTTTAAAAATAATAAAGATAAACCTAATACTTTATTCTAGTTATCTCACAAATAATAGCAACACATAGATGATTCAGGGAGGTCTGTCGGAGACTTTCAAGAGTCCCAAAGGATGTTTGGCTGAGGCCACAGAGGTGTGCTTAGAGTTTCACACCCTTAGTATCAAACTGCATAATTCATGCATGTGTCTAGGTACGTCAATATTTGAAAAGTTGGATTCATTTGTCCATCATGAAAAAAGAAAAAAAAAACTACAATGGAGTTTAACTAGAAAAAGAAAATTAGCTTCGTGTTGATTCTCATGACCCATGTGTCCTTTGCCTGGACCCACATCATGTGATATGGTTGTCTTCTCTGTCTCCATTATAAATACTATACTGTACCCACACTTGCCATGTTTATACACACACACACACACACACACACACACACACACACACACGCACATAGGCACTGTTTATACATTACAGTCTGAGGTACATACATGAGGGAGAACACATCTGTTTTTTTCATTCTGAGTTTAGGTCACTTTGCTTAATATATTTTACAAGCTCATCTATTCCTGGAAATTTCACTTTTCTTTACAATTGTATATTTCCTTTTGCATATAAACCACATTTTTATCATCTCTTCACCTGTTGCTAGACATCTACACCAGTTATATTTCCCTGCTAGCCCAGCTCTGCACTCTTGGCACATACCCAGAGAATGCCATATCCCACTGCAGAGTATTGCATACCCACATTTCAGGTTGTTCTAGCCATGAAGCAAATGACATTGATACAGTTATCAAGACACTCTGGTTATTCCATGCATCTGCTGTTTTGTTGCAGATTTTCTGTATATTCTCTTCTTTTTTAGATAAAACAGCTTGTGGTTTTGAAAGCAAGATTATACACTGCCCTGGCCTCTGTGACTTGGAAGACTTGATAAGGAGACTGTGTGGTGTAGATGTGTACTTCTATGGTTAGGTACTGAGTCATGACTTAAATCTTTTTCTGTGAGTATAAATAATATTTGTCAAGACAAAACCCCAAACTCTGGGCAAAAGCTATGGAAGCTCCCAGTCATATGTTACCTTCAGATGGGAAGGCATTTCAACTGGAGGAACTCTCAATTGAGGGATTGTTTAAGTCAGACTAATCTGTGGGCATTGGATTGTTAATAGGAGGAGGACTCAGCTCATTGTGGGGAACACCATTCTGTGGGCAGATAGTCCTGTGTGGGGATCATTATTCTTTGGGCAGATGGTGTGTATGGAGAGTATCACTCCATGGACAGATGGTCCTGGGTTATTTAGGAAAGTGTAAGTTCATGAGTGAACCAGCAAGCAGCATTTCTTCCTCCTTGGATTTTGCAACAAGCTCTTGTTTGAGCTTCTGCCCTGACATCCCTCCATGATGGACGGTAACCTGTAAGCTGAAATACACCTCTTCCTTCCTTATGTTGCTTTTGGCCAGAGTGTTTTATCATGGCAAGAAAATAAAGCTGGAATTATGTTCTGATGCATTGTAAATATTTGTCTCTCCTACTGGTTTAATAAAACCCTGTTTGGCCAGAAGGCAGACAGGAAGTGTGGGTGCGGATACTAGACTAAGAAAACTCTAGGAGGAGGAAGAGTCAAAGGGAGATGCCAGCAGAGGAAAGAAGTCCAGGATGCTGCTTTGAGAAAAGGTACTAAGCCACTTGAATAAGCATGGGTTAGTTTAAGAGTAAGAGTTAGCAAATTATATGCCCGAGCCATAGGCTGATAAGCATGAAGTTAATGTAATTTTCTGTAATTTGGAACCAAGAAGCTATGGGATAGCTAGTCTGAACCAGAAACTTTATATTACACTGAAACAGTTACAAAAGTTGGCTATGATTCTGACCTGCTTCTGTCAGGACTGCCCATGAGTATGAGGGGCCTTTTCGCATCACAGTATGGCCACTCTTGCTGGTGAGCATTTGTTCATCTGAAGTGGACTAGGGGCCAGTGTGTAGTTGGAGTTTTCCTATCCCACAGCTGCTCTCAAATAAATACTTAGAGGCTTAGTATAAATTATAAATGCTCGGTCAATAGCTCAGGCTTGTTACTAACTAGGTCTTACATTTAAATTAACCCATATTTCTTACCTATGCTTTGCTATGTGGCTCATGGCTTATCGTCACATTTTCTACACATCCTGCTTCCTCATCTTCTGGCTGGTTATTCCTCTGACTCCCTGATCTCATCATTCTCAGTTTGGCTTTCCTGCCTAATTTTATCCTGTTCAGCTATTGGCTAGTCAGCTTGTTTATTAAACCAGTTATAGTGACATATATTCACACAGTTAACAGAAGAATTATTCCACAGCATTTACCCCTTTGTCTAATTAAAAAGGAAGGTCAAGTCTAACATAGTAAAATAATATACAACAAAGAGTTATCAAGTAAAAAATTATAGTTACAATATCCAGTCTATTTGTATTTGGCAAAATTAGAGACATTATCTATTATTTATATTATCTTGGTGAGTCTAATGTTTTATACCTTATTTTCTTTCTATCATAACTAAAGAAATCTATAATTATAGCTATTTAGTCTTTAACTCTCATTAAAGTCCCCAGAAGGTTACCTAGTCACAGGAGTATCAGGTTGCCTGAACAGTCACCCTAAGTTCTTCTGTAATATCGAGGCATCCAACTCTGGCTTACAGGCCTAATATATCTGACAGACTTTCCTGTGAGGTAGGGAATTCTGAAAGACTGTCCTACCTTGTCTTGGCAAAGTTTGACAGTCACCTTTCTTTGTGTCCTGCTGGTCCAGTTTGGACAGGGTGCCATTTGTAGGTGAAGTTTTCTTTTCTTGATTACTTATTTATAAATAAATGTTAGCTGCTTCCCAAATAACTGACTCAAAGACTTAACATAAATTATAAATGCTTAGCTGATAACTCAGCTAGCTAAGTCTTTCACTTAAGTTAAGCCGTATTTCTTATTTATGCTTTGCCAATGGCTTGGTACCTTTTCTCAGTATGGCATGTCCATCTTGTTCTGTTGGTATCTGCAGGCAATTGCCTCACTGTCCTCCTTCCCAGTTTCCTCCTAGCTTGGTTGTCCCATCTATAATGTCTGCCTAACTTCCAGCCAGTTTGGCTTCCTATTAAACCAGTCTGAGTGACAAATCTTAACAGTGTACAAAAGGCTTAGTCCACAGCACCAGTGTGAAGGAGGCATCTTCTTAACTTGCTAACCAGCCCGTAAGGAGCAGCGGAGCCTAAGCATGCAGGTGACAGAGCCTGAGCATGCAGGTGACAGAGTTCCATCGTTAGTTTATTGGTAATAAACAAAATCCAAGGTTGCTGCAGGAACCCTGGGAAGGCGGCACAGCATTCTACAGTGGGTGATGCATGCAGGGTGCCAGGCCAGAGAGCTGACTCTGCAGATTCTATCCCAGGAACAGCTGTGTGACAGGTGCAGCTGATAAGGTTTATATGAACAAAGTGCTTCTAAACATGACTGGTTCTCCCTTGCTCAGTGTGATGATCCCAGCTGTGCCTCCACCCTGTGGGGTGCTGCTTGACCACAGATGGGTCTCAGACCTTGGGTAAAGCTGCTCAGGAGTTGCCTCATACAGGATTGAAGGAAATAGATGGGCATCCAGACCCCAAAGCAAAGTTCTTTGTCACATCTGAGTTACTCCCCTTCCTTTTTTATGATTTTATATCTTCACAGAGAGCTGAGGCACTCCTGTAATGTCAGATGAGAAAGCAGGCCTGAGCTGCCCATGTTGAGAGAATGGCTCACTTGTCTGTCTCACTGGCCTTCTGATACCTTCTGCCCTCGGTTGCCAAGCTGCACATGGTGGGGCCATCCCAGTGAACCAGTGAAGGCTCTGCTGTTTGTCTCTTCCTTTAATAACATCAAGAATTGACTGTTGCTTGTCAGCAGGAGTTCTGGCTATTCTCAGATCTGGGGTATGTGTACTTCCCTATTTGCCTGGCACAGGGGGCTCGGGTTGGTACCCAAGAGGAGGGTAAGTATGTCAATCACTCTTCATAGTGGCTGCCACTCAGACTTTGCATGATGCAGGGTCATCCACTCAACTCTTACTGCTTCCTGCCTGATCTCACTCCCAGTCAACACTGTCCACCAGAGCCTCCTTCACCTTACAGCTTCTCCCACTGCCTTCTGGATGACAGGAATGACTCCTTTCTGTCTGTCCATCTTGTGGCCTCTGGACTCCTGTCTGAATCAGGTGCAGTGTGTTCAAGCTTACATAGCCAATAGAAGATGGCCCTCAGGCTACCAAGCCTCCCTCCTCCTCTGGCCTCCCAGCTCCATCAGTTATGTTGCTTGAAGGTCTTGCATTACATGCCCCAAACCCAAGTCAAGTCTTCTCTTGATGCTTTGGCATCTCTCTGCAGCCATGCCAACTCCACGTTCTCCTTTCTACTCATGTAGCTTCTGATGGCATCAGTGAACCACCGTCACCATCACCACCCTGGTGTGTTTGTACCAATCGTGCTGAGATGTGGCCACGGCCAGCTCCTCCCTCCCTCTTCCATCCCTCAGAGACACCTTTGCTAATCACCCTGTCTTTGCCTTGTCAGCACCTTGCTCTGAGGAGGCTGAGCAAAGGCTCCCAAAGACACCCACGTCCTGATGCCTATGCCTCCCCGACCTTACATTGTGAGTGAGACTCTGTAGATGAAAAGTTAAGGATCTTGAGGTAGGAAATTAGCCTATCTGGGATCTAGTCCTCATAAGGTTCTTGTGGAAAGGCAGAGGTTCAGAGGAAGCGAATGAGGGGGCATTGTACTGGGGGCTCTGGAGGAGGATCCAGAGGATAGAGGCTGGAAAATGGATCCTACCCAGGAGCCTTAGAGGAGACCCCCTTCCCTTACCCCCTTCTCCTGCCCTCGTCTGTCTTCACCTGTGACCAGCTGTCCCACATACCCCTGCCTGCCTTCATCTGTCCTCACCTGGCCCTGCTTGCTTAGGTCTGATCCCAGCTGTTCCCATCTGCTGGGGGTGTCCTGCTTCTATCCCTCTATGGAGTCACTTGCCCTTTGGGGTCCTCACCAGGCCCAGTCCTCTTGAGGTCTCCTTTGCTAGACAGAGTTCAACTTCACTGCTTTAACCCTGGGAAGTCATGTCAGGAAGCTGACCATAAAGTTACACAGATAAAGGGCTGTGTAGCTCCCATGTAGCTTGTGGAGGTCTCCAGCTAGGACTTATCTCCTACAGCCATTTACTGTCATATCAATTCTGGGATCAGAGACTTGGTGTGCCTGTCAGTTGCAGCTTCTCCAGGACATTAGGCCCAGAGACAGGAGTTAACTTGTTGAAGGACACACAGCAAAGGAACTTAAAAGTATTTGTAACTTAATTCATGGAAAATCTTATACAGTTATACAATGCATTTTGACCCTATCTATCAGCCCACCACAGGCCATGCTCCCAAAGGAGAGTGAGCATCCCATCACAGGCCATGCTCCCAAAGGAGAGTGAGCATCCCATCACAGGCCATGCTCCCAAAGGAGAGTGAGCATCCCATCACAGGCCATGCTCCTCCATAGGCTGCTGTCAACTGTCAATATCCCCTTTGCCAAGGGTGGCCCATGGGGGCTTCCTTCCCATCCAAGCTGGAATTTTTATTGGTTTAATATTCTGCAGGTGTACATTCATGAATACAACAGCTACGCTGTGTCCAGAGGCCAGAGTCTCACAGCTCTCTTCTCTATAGTCTGGCCTCCTTCTGAAATGTCGATGATGTTACCTGTACTCATTACTTTGACTACTTAGAAGTGTCTAGCGTGGAACTTCAGGCTATAGCCGTTTTTTTTCTGGAAGGTTCTAACTTAGCATGAATCTGGACTTGGGAAAGCACCCAGTCAAGGCTAATAGGATCAGGGGAGCACTGAGGGAATACACTCCAACCAACTGGGCTACAAACCCCAATGGTTTTGGATCCACCCACTGTAGGTTTTGAATCCCAGGGCCCTGCCAGGCATCTGGGGAATTGGGAGTGGCTGCCTTTGACCAACTGAAAGCATCCACTTGCTTTTGTCTCAGTTTTCAATGTGTGTCTGGTGGCAAACACACAGATGGTCCAGCCTTATCTTGCTAATGAAAAAGTCCTCATATGGCTACAAAAACAGACACAATCATCTGTTTCCCAACATTCTGAAAAAGTCTACAGAGGTATAAGGTGCAATGCGAGTGAGAATAATTAGCTGTGCCATCTGTGGGGAAAATAAGGAGCCCCTGCCTCCTGCTCTGCCTGCTATTCTAGGCTTTCCGAAGGTGGTAAGCAGTGAGCTTTGGCGACAGTGCTGTCCCTGACAAGCGAGCACCTCTGTCATGGACCTCCTCTGCTCTCACGGAAGAACCTAGCATCACACGCCTCTGTGCACCTTGTGGCTGGTGGTCAGAGAACCTCATCCCTGGGAATTGAAGGCCCCATTCCTGGCACTGCTCTTGGCCAGGGAAGCTCTGGAGGGGCCAACATAACCTCTGGATGCTACGGTCTAATACTTAGCCCTGGGCCTTCTTTTCATTTCCTGACATCTGACTCTGAGTCTGCTGTGTGCCAGGCAGAGGCTGACTGGATGCCAATGGAGCGTGGAGCCATCCAGCCCATCTGCTGAGGACTAGCTTTTGTCTAACTCCCTGCTCACTCGTTCTGATGTAAAACACTGTTAACACCTCAGGCTGAGGTGTTGTGTGTGTATATGGGGTAGGGCTGAAGGCTGAGTGTGGCTGGAAGGACTCTGGGCCAGCAGAGGTACAATGCTTTCCCCGAGGCTTTCATAGTTAGAATAATGGGGACTGCCTCCCATAGGCTCCTTGTGTCTTAAGGATAGTATGGTTTGTGGTGACTTCAGTCCAAGTCAAGAGGACCCAGGTTGGTAAAAGGGCTGCATCCCAATGTAGCAAGAGGTAGAAAAGACCAAAGTGTGTTGGGATGGAGTCTGGGCCAACACTGGATAAGGCTGAGATGTACATTCAGAACTGCTGGGAAGAAAGACAGACAAAGGTCCTGCTGTGCCCCCCTCCCAGGCTTGGACATACATGAGGCCCAGGCTCAGGCTTCCCCTGTATCCACATGTGTACCATTCTAACTCAGTGCCAGGGGCTGCCCTACTGAGTCACCTAGAATCCCCACTGCACCAGGGTCTGACAGCACAGTACTATTTCCATCAAAATCAGGTACTGACAAGAGAATAATACATCCAATCCACCAACCACCAACACTCTAGTGAGAAGTAGCTGGAGAGCCTATAGACAAGCACTGCTAGGCATTTCTCTTATGTATAAACAAGGCATTTCAGAACAGGTAGGGCTTTCTTCTACACACATTACATTTCTACCACATTCGCCTCTTTCTAGCCTCAGTGTACTTAGAATTACATGTGTAACATCTGACTCCTCCACAAAGGAGGGCAGGACAGAGGCCCAGCCACTTCACCTACTGTTGCACCCAGTTCCCAGCAGGATCATGGTTTCCTGGGACTGACTAGTTGACCCAGGACTATGAAGAGCTTTTTAAGAAGGGATATTGAGGCAGACACAGCTGTGGGCCTTGCTGATGATGGCCTGGAAACGTGGCACCTGCCTCATATTCTTGACTCAGAGGAGGTGCTAGGTATTTGACCTTTACTGGGGTGGAAGTGTGCTTCCAGCCCCATCCTCATGCCCGTGAACCCTCCAGACCTTGAAGGACTGGGGCTCAAGGACACCTGCCATGCCCCTGGGAACAAAGATTGTAGTGTCTCCTAGTGTTGACCCTCTTGGTCTTCATAACAGGAGCAGCGTCTTCCAGGAGGATGAAGGCTTAGATACAGGGAGGGAGAGCCTATCTCTGACAGGTGGGGTATGTGAGTAAGCGAGAGATTTCTTTATCATTAGCAGGGCTAAGGGTAGGGTCCAGAGGGTGCTTGATAGTGACCATAGTTACCAGCTGCTGGAAAGGTCCTCAGGACTTAGGTGCTTATTAGCCTGGCCTCCATCCCCAGACTTGTATGGAAGCAGAGGTCGTGTCCATGTCCATGAATGCAGGAGGGCATAGATGCATACACTCTTGGGACCACCAGCTCTTGTGTGTTTGGGATATACCTCAAGGGAGGGAGAAGCTTCTGGTACAAAGGTGTGACATATTCCTTAAATGCTGAATGCATGGCTCCATCAGGCCTCTGTCACTCCTGTCCTTATACCATCCTGTGCAGTCAGGACAAAGTCTCAGAGGGATATCCCCAGGCATGGGAAAAATCAAGTGGGTGTTGGTGTTCAGAGGGCTTTGGTGTGGGAGGAATGGGGTGCTTCTAGAATTATTCTCAAGGTTTAGATCCTTTGTTTCCAGGAAGGAGATTTCACCAAGTTGATGCCTAGCTCCTTGAGGCTGGGGGCTGGCTATTGTAGGGCCTCCTGGGGATACTCAGCTTCATTCTGGGCAAGAGCCCTGAAGATCCTGAGAGTGTGGAATGGGTGCTGGCCTAGCGCAGGCTCTAACTTGTTTGTTGCTTATCAGTGAGTCTTCCCGGCAGCCCTGTGGGACACATAAGCAGCTGGAGAAGGGGGATCCCAGGGCCAGAAGCACCTTCTATGACTCCTGACTCCGGAGCAGGGGGCAGAGCACTCCACTCTGCTTTCCTGGATGGATAAGGGCTCAGGAGAGGGCTGAGTCCACAGCAGGCTCTCAAGCCACCTCCATTTGCAATGGATGTATTCTCATTTCCCTTGAGAACACAAAAGGGGAAAGAATGTTGGGCATGCCCAGAATGCTTGGCAGGGTTCTGGGTTAGGGCAGCCATTCTCTTTAGATGGCCCAGGTGTGCCTTACCAGGGAGCATTGGGTGTAGATCCCAAGGACCAATTGGACAGAAGCTGGATTGTCCCTTGTCTCATAAGTGTTTGCGAAGTGGCCTGAGAAGCTCCTTTGTACCAGATGAGAAAGACACAACTGATGTGTCCTGTGGAGCTAGGCTCGTGTTCCACCTCACATGTGTCTCCAAGGCCAGTTTATCTCTGGCTGGAGATATCTTTATCCTCTGCTGGAAACACACAACAGCATGATGGTATGCTTAAAGTGAAAGTCAGAGGCTGACAGCCAGCAGTCATCCCAAGCTAGCCTTTTTACTCACAGCAGACATGCTCCTGAGGACCCTAGGTACTAGTGAACCACAGCTCCAGCATCTGTATGGTTGGGTGTTAACAAATGGCAGGAAGCTGGTGCAATCGCCCTGAAGTTGTGGAGAACCACAGTACAGGCTGGTTTCACCTCTGCTGGAAGATCCTGTGTCCTCTATCCTTGCAGCGTCCTTGGGGAACCCAGCTGTGACCTGGTCCAGTGGTTCCAGATGCTCTTCTTCCCTGCCATCTGGTATTGAAGAACTTTCTTTGGTTTCATGCATTCCGGTCATCTTACTGATTACAACAATCCCCAGCGTTACTGCAGGAAGTGAGGGATCCCCACAGTAAGGCAAGCAGCAGTGGTCAGGGCTTCTGGGTTGGTAGCTGGGGCAGATGGGGCTCTTGAGTCACTCATTATCTTCATTGGTTCTGCTAAGACCCCTCCAATGAACATACTCCAAAGACAGCTTGACTGCTGTGCAAACATGACTCAAGGCCATGAGGGGAGAGAGAGAGAGAGAGAGAGAGAGAGAGAGAGAGAGAGAGAGAGAGAGAGAGAGAGAGAGAGAGAGAGAGAGATCTGGATGCAGCTGCTCTTCTCTCTACTGGCCCCTGTGTTTACCATGCTTTGAGCATGAGCCCAGTGGGGAGAGATGGCTGCTCTGCCCAGGAGGAGCAGGAATGCCAACCTTGAATGCAAATGTGGGAAGCACAGCTAGGGCCCATCTAGAGAAATTGGCAGGCGTTACATGGAAGCAATGTGGCATTTTCAGGAGGCTTCCACTCCTCACATCACATCTAGGGAATCTTGACACAACTAGGGTATTTGACTTGGCTGTTAGTGATGTAATTTTTCACTGTTGACACAACGCATGTGGAAGAACCCAGCCAGTGCCCTGCAGCCAGAGCTTCCCCCTCCCACCTCACCCCCGGCTAGTCTTAGGTCCCTCAACTCCCAATTTAAACCTTCCCTAGGTTCCGGCTCAAAGATTTTGTCAGCAGAGCAAACAGCCTGCTGGAGCCTATATGCCTGGGTAGGGAGCCGCCAGGAAAAACCACAATGGGTCTGCCTTTCCCATCCGGCGCCCTCCCTCCCCACTTTGGGTCCTTTGAAGTGGAGGGAGGGGCCCTTGCTGCTGCTGCTGCTCTAAACAGCCTTTACTTTGCAATGGGAAGCAATGCTTCCTGGAGACCCCTGGAGCATCTCTAGCTCTTGTAGCACTGTGGGGTCAGCCCTGAAGATGCCACACAAGAGCCAGAATGTAAACACTGAATCCCAGAGCTGGCTGCCTGTCATTCTACAGAGAAGATAGTTTCAGGGGAGCCTAACACACCATTCGCCCCATTGGCTGAAAGGATGTAGTCTTAGCATTCACCAGTGTCCTCATTTCACCGAGATGACCCCTTGCCCTGGTCTTTGTGAGTGGACTTCTACCTCTATGTAGATAAGGATAAATGTCCCCTAAAGTCTGTCTCAAGAACTGGGGAGTGTGTGTGTGTATGTGTGTGTGTGTGTGTGTGTGTGTGTGTGTGTGTGTGTGTGTAAAAGAGTCACATCTGAAGTTTTAAGATTTCTCCCCCCCGGACCTGCTTTATCCAGATAACAGTTGAAGATGGGAGATGACCAAGACCACCCAGACAGCATTTATCCCTCCATGTGGCCTCCACACTGAATTGAGCGTTCCAGCTTAGGAGACTCATGAGCAGGCTGCTCTCCACTTTTGAGGTGTACTGGCAAGGTATGCAGAAGGCTGACCTTTTTCTAAAAGCTGAGGAGAGATACCCTGCCACATTTTTTAGCTTGAGAAGAGGTCGAAAAGAAGCATGATCACCTCAGTTTCCTACCCAAGGGTGTGGTTTGCCCACTTGAGACAAGAACCAGGTTTTCAAACCTCTCAGGTGCAGGCCCATCTCCTAAGAGCCTCACTGACTCCAGCAACCTCAGCCTGTTCTATCCCCTCTCAATCACCTTTCCACTTACCGAAAAGTTTAATTGGAAGTTCTGAAAGGTCATTATTAATATCTTCAAATGAAAAATACAAGGTGAAGTATCTCTGAGTAAATATTGTTAAAATCCAGAGTGCTTAAACTTAAAATGAAAAGGACAAGTTGGGGAGTGAGACTGAGAGGCAGGGAGGGGTAGTGGGAGTGCACAATCTCAGCTCTGATACTAAGTGTTATCAAAGGCCAAGCCAAAACACACAGGCTCTCTTAGGGTCTACCAGATAGCCACAAACAGTTAGCCATTATGCTCTGCAGATTTCTCCCTAGCCTTGGGAATCAGTTCTCCTCTCCTACCCATTTAATGCTGCAAAGCCTCGTCTAGTCCTAATTCCAGCCATCCTTCCACCTTTATGGAAATCCACACCAAACTCATGTTCCCCAGATGCTGCTGCCACTTGCCATGTTTCCTGTGCACTGTTTGCTTCCGGGTTTTCACACTAGCACAGCAGTTCTATGATGCTAGCATCCCCACACAGAGTGGCCTTCAGCTCAAATCGGAGGAAAAGAATGGGCTCAGCTTGACTCTCATTTGGGAGCAGCACGTGTGCTGTGTTTATAGCATTTGATGGCCCCCGGAAACTCGGCATGCATCTCACCAAGGCAGACTGTTAGAGATGCCAGCCTCTGTCTGCTTTGCAGGAAGGTAACACAGGTCAGAAACTCTACCCTTCAATCAAATAGAACAGCAGATTAATTGCAAAAATCCATCAAAGTACTTTGAAAAAAACCCACGATAAACTAGACACAAAAACCCCTGTGTCTTTTCTGCAAACAGCACTACTCATAATTGGATTTACAGAGCATTCCTAAAGCTGCAGCTCAAATAGTGCTTGTGCCGGGAAATAAAACCGTGTACAATTATAAGCTGTGGCTTTGCCTCACTTGCATGTCAGTGGCTTTGAACCAAGGGTGCATGCTCAACTTCCCCGTTAACAAGTCAGCTTGCATCCATACTGCACCAGGGAGTTGGCTGTAGGAGGGAGCATGGCCCTTGCTTTCTTCTCCAAATCAAGTCTACAGGGCTTTATCTTATGATGGGGGGAGGTGTCAATGATCCCTTTACATCATTTCTAATATGTGAGCTGGACACCTATTCTTTTCTGGTTCAAGTCAAGTCCTTGAGACTATTCTATGAAGATTACTGAGTAGATGACCACAAGGCACTTTTTATTTTCTTTTTTTCTTTTCATGGTGTAGGTATGAATTTGTTTTTTTTTTTGTGTGTGTGGGTTTCTTTGTCTTTTTTCTTTCTGTCTTTTCTTTTTTTTTTTTGAGGCAGAATTTCTCTACATATTCCTGGCTGGCCTGTGACTTACAGAGATCTATCTGCCTGTGCCTCATGGCTAGAATTAAAGGCAGTGCCATCACATCACATTGTTTTTGAGACAGGTCTCTTGGTGGTCAACTTGGCGAGATTGGCAGCTCTGGGAATCCTCCCATCTATGCCTCCTGTGCTGAGATTACAAAATAATGCCATTGTTTTTCAATGTGGTGCTCGGGATCAAAACCCAGAACTCAGGTCTTCTGTGAGTACAGCAGGCATGGCACTGACTGAGCTATGCAAGACCAGCCTCATCTTGCATTTTCAGTCTTTACAGGTACCTCATAAAAACTAGTCCAACAGGAATGACCCTACAGAGAACCCATCTGGGCCTTACAGCAAAGGATGCAGAGCGCTCTGGGTCTTTCATGCTTTGTAACCATCAGCCTTCAGAACCTGGAGTCAGGGTTGGCTTCTGCCTCAGCTTCAGCACAGAAAGGTGTCTCACCCAGTGCTCTTTCTTGTGCCCAGCTAAATGAGGCCCTGAATATAAGATGCCTAGAAATCTGCCCAAGTGTGCTCATGTTAATAAGGTCTCAGATGGGTGGTGTAACTACACTCTGTGTTGAATTCAGTCTTTGGTTTAGAGGCATCAGCCATTGTGCTCAGAGCTCAGTGGCTGTGGTGTCCACACAAGCTGTGTCTTCAGTCTTTCCTGAGTGCCTGGGCTTTCTTAACATCCTGCAGTGCCGCCGGCCAGAAAGGAAGGGTTCCCACTGCTTCCTGGGAGAAGGGTGTGATCCACAGCAACCTCTCTGGGCATCAGCTTCTCTTCAGTCTTCCCTCCATCTCTGGTTTATTTTCATCCCAATGACTTTGACCTTCATAAAACAATCACAGAGGCAGTGGGAACCACTGGTTTTACAAAGGTTGAGCTGGGCTATGTATTCTCAGGCTGCAAATGAGACTTAGCTGGCAGGGCTGATGATGTCTGGTCTGCTGGGAACCTGGAGTATGGAAAGCGGCAGCAGCTTTGTGGTCTAAATGTGTGATGCTCCTGCACAGAAAGTGGGCACTACCACAGGGCAAAGCAGCCTCCTGTGTGAGTGTAGAGGTCACAAGGTCCACCTGCTTTCAGATAGCAATAGAGAAACCAAAACTGTCAAACACATAGGCTTTTCTTCATCAGAGAGAAAATGCACACTTTCTTCATCCAGAAGGCTAGGAGTGAATGTGCCACTGACCTAGTAATCTTTGTAATCTGTGGAGCCTTCTTCATTCAGCCCCAGACTCCTGAGTGCTGCTTCTCAGTCTGTAGAACCCATTCTTATGTAAGAGGTTCCATGTACCTTGCAAAGGAGTTTAGTATTATGCTTATCACAAACCCATCCTCCTGAACCCTTCCAAGTGGGGATCCCAACTTGTAGAAAGATGTCATTTCTCTCTGTGTCGCTGACCTGATCACAGTGACAACAGCCATAAGCTGTGTGGACTTACTGTTACAGAACCTCATTTCAGGGGAAGATGGTGAACTATGCCTGAGGGCAGGGCCCAGATCTAAGAATCTCAGGAATGTGCCTGACAGTCAATAGATTCAAAACTTAGCTTGGCCGAAAAGTTCAGCCAGTAGATTTAGGGCTTGAGTACTCTCCAAAAGTATAGCCAATAATCACTGTACCCCAAATCACTTTACCCAATCCAAAATGCCAAGATGTGTAGCACCCTGCTTACAAATACTTTTCTTTAAAAACCCTAACAGGAACCAGTAGCCATTTTCCTACAAGGTGGACTGGGAAGGTCTTCCCCTCAGGGCAGTATTGCAAATAGTGAGCTTGGCTGCATTGTGCTGCTGCTTAAGCATTGCTGGCCATTCTCCTGGACACTCTACTCCCCTCAGCAGTAGGGTTGTCCCCATTCTTTCTAAGGGGTATGGAGGACAGGGGGTGCTCAAAAGCTATGCAGTGCTGTGAACACCAGCCTCTGTTCTCATGCCTCTCCCCATGCAAATCTCTGAGCATCCTCATGTGGGAACGGATCTTATTCTTTGAGTTTCTTTATGTTTCTTCAAGGCACTCTGTGGACCCTGTGACTGTGGGGCAGAGCTATAGACGCTCTCAGCCTCATTCTTCAGATCCATCCTGTTCTAAGTTCAGGGCCAACACTGACTCAGGAGGTGGGGGGAAGAACAGCCTGATCTGAGTTAAAGGTTAGAGAACTGAGAGCCTGTCACTGTAGAGCTAGACTGTGGTCCCCAGCAGGTTGGTAAGACAGTGGCGGAGGAGGCCAAGCCTGTCCACCTTCTTCCTCCCATCTCTGGGTCTGCACTCACCAGGGCAAGCCTAGCTTTGCAGAGGAACTGCGGAATGGAGAAATTTCAGGCTGGTTGTATGTGGCCAGCCACATTTGGAGGGAAATGGACTTCCAGGGCCCTGCTAGTTCAGGCTGGTTCTTGTCCAGTCAATGCTTTTTAGTGGTTGGCTTCCTCTGTCCAGAGGTGTTCAATCCATGGCCTGCAGGCTGCATGTGGTTCATGGTGGCTGTGAATGGAGCCCAACAGAAAAGCTTACATTTTTGGTTTTTCTTTCTCCCTAACTTAGCCAAGAAGTTCTTGAGCAAGTACCTTGTAGGTGATAGTGACATGTTGCACTGTCAAAGGTTAGGCACAGCTGTCTGAGAAATCTCCTCATGAGGCCTTTCCACACCCCTCACATTCACCACTAAGCAGGCATTAGTCCTACATTATGCTGGCCAATATGGAGGCTAGCCTTTGAGGCATTAAAATTCTGCGCTCAGAAACGGCTGTTTTCATCTTCACATGCAGCCAAGCAGTAAGAACACCACACAGATTTTTTACACCTATCCAAAGAAATTTATCTTTCACACCCTACTTCGTGCCATATGTCAGGCGCTGAAGGGATGCAGGATTTGGCTGTCAGTCTCTGAAGGCACAGCAGGCCTTACTCCGGCTCTTCTTTGGAGTGTTGGGCTGAGTCTATGACATGTCACTTTCTCCCTGTCAATGCTGTCTCCTGTGTGTCACCCACTGTACATGGATGCCTGTGCAAAGGAGGACACTGTGCGGGGCTCCTCTATTGTCTGGAGAGGGCAATGGCTCATCCTTCTGGGATGCCAATATTGGTGCTCTCATGTGGCCACGGGCCTGGTACCTGTGTGGACACAGATCCTGGACTTCTATCTCTGCCTCACTCTCAGTGAGTTCATTGTTTAGAGCCTAGTGACCCAAAGCAAGTTGTCTAGGAAGCATCTTTCTTCCATTTTGACTCGCTGTTATTTCCAGATCCTCATTTCTCTTGCCATGAGATCACCTTTCCATCATTACTTTGTTCTTATAGGAGATTAGACCACAGATAGGCCAGTGTCTTCTAATTTGCTTCAACCTCACCATTAGAAACATATCGCACAAACCCTAATTGGTCTTATAACAAAATCTCAGAGCCAGAAATTGGAAAAATGTTGAAGGATCAGAGACATAGAGGAACAAGCCACAGCACTTCTCACTACTACTAAATCCTCAGGCCTAAAGGGATTTATCTTTTGGAGAAAGGAGGTCCTATTTCCTTAGACTGAATGCCTCTGAGCCTTCAACCTAAAGGGAAGGGAAGCACAGGGTTGAAATCTTCCCCTCCAGCCTTAGATTTCTTTCTCTGCCCAGCCATATCACTTCCTGTTTCAACATTCCTAGTGCTGGGATTAAAAGTGAGTGATCCCAGGGGCTGGAGAGATGGCTCAGTGGTTAAGAGCACTGTCTACTCTTCCAGAGGACCCAGGTTCGATTCCCAGCACCCACATGGCAGCTAACAACTGTCTGTAGTTCCAGTTCCAGGCAAACACCAAGGCAAATAAGTAAATAAAGTTTTTTTTTTTTTTTTAAAAAAAAAAAAAAAAGTGAGTGATCCCAAATGCTGGGATTAAAGGTGTGTGCCACCACTGCCTGACATCCATGGCTAACTCTGGCTGGCTCTGTCCTCGATCTTAAGGCAATTTTTATTTGATGCACAATATATCGCCACAGGAACATGTTCTAACTTTTGACCAAAGCATCTTGTCACATTCTGGTGAGTCAGGCAGTGACCAAGTAAGCAGTAAGTTAGGTGATGGGCTAATAGAACTTCTGTCTCCCCCAAATGAACCATTCAAAGCCCAAATGGTGTTTTCCTCAGACTCTCTCTTGGGGCCTCACAATCATAGATCATTTTAATTGGATCACTGAGGAAAAAAACCCAAACTCTTTTACTAAGCCTTCCAACACTATTAGCTCAAAGGCTTTTAGAAAAAAAAAAATGTGCTAACTTTTGACAAAATCCACATGGGCATTTGTGAGGTCTTCACCAGCATTTGCAAAAGACACTCACTGCTGGTAGAAAATAGGGTATTAAAATAGAATCTAAATCAATTTTTCTGATCAATCGCTGCAGAGATGTATATAAGCAGCTGCAAATTGAGTCACACAACACAGATGGGCGCTGGGATGGTGGAAAGTCCTTTTAAATGCACCTCACTTCATCTCAACAGCACCTTGGGATTTGCAGACACGGATGCAGATCTGAGAAAATTTCCTGCTCAATCGATAAATGCTTATTAAGGAGTGTGGCTCACACATTCACAGCAGCGCATGCACAGGAACTTAGATGCTTCGCTTTCTCCTCCTCTGATTTTTCTCCTCTAACCTGAAGCAAGATTGGTCTAACATGTCTTTAAAGCAAACCCTCTCAGGATGACACCAGTTGGAACAGAAAGAACAGGTCTTGGTGCCTCTGGAAGTAAGTAAATGTTCCTCTGATAAGTTCCTTAATTGCTAAAAACAAACAAAAAACTAGTCACACACATATAACATACACACCTATCCATATTCCACACCCACTCATTCACCCATGCCAGTCATGCCTCCACCTCTCTCATACACCCTTACATATAACACACACCGCTACTTCATACCCCATTACTTCTCATTAGATTTTTATGTTAAGAAATTTCCTTGTATAAAGACAAAAACTATACACCGAAGGGGCTGAAGAGACAGCTCATTGGTTAAGAGTGCTTTCTGTGCAATCATGAGCACTGGAGTTTGAAGTCTAGCACCTGTGCACAAGCTGGGCAATTTGTGCATGCCTGCAGCCTGGGGACAAGAATATCAGTGGGGATTTCTGACTTTTAAACTAGCTGAGACAACACAAGCCCCAGGTTTGTGGAGATGCCTTATCTCAAAGGGATAGGCAGAGATGGATAGAGGAGAGTACTAATTACCCTTTCTTGGGCGTTGTGTGTGTGCATCACCATACAGGTGCACAAACACAAACACAAATACATGATTTCATATATCTAATATAATATCTATACTTATAGACACTCACACATAAATATACCTAATGTCTAAATCCATACATGTGTGAACAAATACATATCTGAACTTATGAACACATACCTATGTATACCTTATATTTAAATATATGTACACATGTGCATATATACATTTAATATCTATATCCTTGAATCTGCATGTACAACTATATGTACATTGCATATATAATACCTGATATCTTTGTGCACATCAATACATATATTATACACCTATCACGTGTGTCTCTGCATGTGCACCCATGTATATGTACACTTCAGATCTGTGTTTGTGCACAGGCATACACACATATGCATGCCTGACCTGTGCATAGACATGCACACACACAAATGTCTGCATACTTGATGTTTGCACCTATGTAGCTAGCACACAGGTACTCTCACACAGTCAAACGTGTAAAGGGGCGTTTCCTTTCCTGGTCTCAAATAACTGACTCAGGGGATGAATATGAATTATAAATGCTTGGCTAACAGCTCAGGCTTGTTACTAGCTAACTCTTATACTTAAATTAACCCATATTTCTATGTATGCTTTGCCTTGTGGCTTATGGGTTGTTACCTCATTTTTACACATCCCGCTTGTGCGACAACTGGCTGGCATCTCTCCTGACTTTGTCCTCCTTTTATTCATCATCCTCAGTTTGGCTCTCCTGCCTAATTTCCTGCCCAGTTTCTGGCCTGTCAGCTTATTATTAACTAATGAAAGTAATAAATATTCATAGTATAGAAAAGGATTGTTCCACAGCACAGATATATGTTGATTTCTTTTTGTCTTTTCATTTTATTTACTTAAAAAAGATTAATTCATTTTTATTTTGTGTGTATAAGGGTATTTTTTGCCTGCATACATAATGTCTATAAATCACATGTGTGCATGGTCAGAAGAAGGTATCAGACCCTCTGGGACTGGAGTTACAGATGGTTGTTAGCCACATGTGGGTTCTGGAAACTGAACCTGGGTCCTCTGGAAGAGCAGCCAGAGCTCCTAACTGCTGAGCCATCTCTTCAGCCATTCTTTAAGACATGTTTTTAATATATTGACTGATTGCTTGATTGCTTATATGTGCATATTGGACATGCATTTGTTACAGTGTATGTTTGTGTGGAGACCAGAGGACAAGTTTTGAGAGTTAGAGTTCTCCTTATACTGTTGGATTGAACTATATTATATTCTCCTTATATATTGGATTGAATTAGGTCATCATGGTGGCAAGTGCTTTTACCATTGAGCTATGTTACTGGTATGTCAGACCACTCTGTACTTAGGCCTGGATGTCTAGAAATCATGCAAGGCTTAGACTCAGGAGAAATTCTATTGCTGGGTCTGATGTGTGGTGGTAATCTTTGTGGTTAGCATGACTACCTTTAGAATTATCTAATAGAATGTGGCTTACCACTTGTGTGCCTGTGAGGGTGTCTCCTGGGAGATAAACAGAAAGAGACTGGCCCAGAGACGGGTGGTTCCATCCCTAGGCCCGAGGCCTGAATGAAATCAAGGGAACCCGGAGAATATGTGCCATCTCTTTCTCAGCTTCCTGGACAGTTGTTATGAAATTGAGTTCACTTGTTGTGCTCTCCCTGTCTCTGAAATTCAAGGCCCAAACCACCTCATCCTCCTGAGTCCGCTGTGTCAGGAACTATGAGGACAAACCCCAAAACCCCCCAGGGAGAGCCACCACAGCCTCATAGCCGTTCATGCATGGCTTGCCAAGAAATACAGGGTGTTGTTCAGGGAGAAAGGAGGCTGTGTCAGAGGGCCATGGGCAACTGAGAGGACATAGCTGCCTCTGTACCCACACGGTGGGCTCTGGGCCCAGCTTCCAGAACGCACTCAGCCCCAGTCACTGCAGATATTCTGTTCCTCTAATTCACATGAAACCCCCAATCACATGCTCCTGTGACTCAATGACCACACTGTTCCCAACGGCCATTGTTCTGATACCTATGTGTGTGGCACAGCACCCAAAAGCAGGAGAAGCTCATCCATTGTAGGGCAAGGCATCTATGACACACTGCGCTCGTTACATATTACATGCACACATTTTTTACTTAATGCAAAGGACACTCATAGATATGCCCTTCACTAGTGGTTCAGTTACCAGAACATTCCCCTGTAGCTATGGGTTTTTTAATCTTTCTGTATTATATATGACTTTTAGGAGACGAAGAAACTGAAATAAAAAAGGTAAGTTGATTCCTTGGAGTCCCTTGACCCTCGAAGTGATATGAAGCCCTAAGCATGTAGCAGAAGCCCTGACCACAGTTTTGGTGCCTCAGTCACCACACGCTCTGCCAGATGTCACCAGAAACAGCCATCTTCCTTACAGTGGAGACTGAGTGAGTGAATGCTCCAGACCGCACAAGTCATGTCAAGAATGGGCCAAGGTTGCTATAGCGTCCATCACCGAGAGACTGATGGCCATTGCAGAATCTTCCCTGAACACAGACACTGTCAACTCAGGCCTGGCTGGTCAGCCTAATGGGAATGCAAAGGCAAGGTGGGAGATGTATCTAACTTCACTGTGGGCTGCTGTGAGCTCTTCTGACCCGTGAGGCTGGACAAGGACATTGAAGGTCCTACCTCTGACTTCCAGCACTCAGAGGAAGCTTCGGGGCAGGTCTGTGGCTATGGTTGGGGGGGGATGCTTTGTCCCTCCAGATAACACATCCTGAATGTGGCCACTGTGTTGGGTGAAACTCAATGAATGTATAAACTTAACAACTAACTAAGTAAAGCTTCCTAATCTAACTTAAGAACTCAGTGAATTCATTTAGCTTATTAATGTAGTTTATTAATCCCACTGAACTAACTTGCCTAACTAGTTCATTTTTAAACCATATTCTGAATAAAGCATGGTGATCCCTCTATGTCCCCGGCTCCATGTCCGACATTCACCAGCCAGGACTGGAAATATTTTAAAAACTGTATGTTTGGTGAGCATTCACAGAGTGCTTTCTGATCATCATTCCCCAAATTGCACAGTATAGCTGTTTACATACAGATACAGCTTTCCCAGTGTTAGGTGCTAGGGTTGAGTTCCAATCCTAGAGGTGACTGAGAGTCTATCAGAGAACGGGAGATGGTTCTATGTCAAGACGCTCTTGGTTTAGGTGGGCTCTGGACCATGACTGTGTTGCTTCTGCGTTTTAAAAAGAAACTGTTGCCTCATGGACTTCTTTATTGCAGGTGTTCCTGCAATAAATGTTACCTGTTGAGAGAGACTCCCCTCAACGAGGCTGTAGGGAGCAGTGTTTCCAAGCTCCACCTAGGATCAGAAGATCTTACTGTTGCTAGTGTGCTGGGAAGGAGCCTGGCCTATTTTACGTTGCCACGTCTATTTTTAAATAACGTTCTTTGTGCTTTAAGCTGCTCTTAAAATATCTCCCTGGCTTGTTTCATGGAATTCAAACAAATCACCAATCGAACCTTTGCTTGAGTCAGCAAATCACAGTGCTCAGAGGGCTGCACCACTTGGGTGTTTTTATGTATCAGAGCATCCCTGTCATGTGACTTCATTCCTCCTGATACTCAGCAGCCACTGAGGCCAGTCACTGATGAGGACACATGCCACCCCAAAACTATTCTTCACAAATCACATCTAAAAGGAAAAAAAAAAAAGAACCGTCTATTTTAGTCCCTTGTGTTGCAGAAATAAAAATAAAGGAAGCTAATGTGCTGGGGCTGGTCAGGGCAGGTGGAAGGGGTGTCTGTGGAAGTGCCACCCGAATCCCAGCATTGATAAGACAGATATTAGAATGAAAAGACACCTTCTCAATCGAGGGAGTTCAACTATGGGTGGCTCTAGGGAAAAGCTGTGTCTTTCTTGAGGGGATTCTATAGGAAGCTAATGACCTCTATCAGTGTTCATGCACGCGTACTCACATGCACAGGTGAACACACTGAGCAGCTCCTGGGTACTTCTGCAGTCCTCATCACATACACACTCTTGCTTATACATGTGTGCACAGACATATCCAGACGCACACATTGTGGGACTGTTGCTTGCCTCTAGGCCTCTTGTTACATGTACACATGGATGCTCAGTCAGAGAGATGACTTTGCAGAAATTCTGGCTGTTAGTTAACTTAAGACAGTTTGTAGAACCCCAGGAGTTTCTCCAAAATTCTGATTCCTTTAGGAAAGCTGGCAAGACTCCCATTCCCTTGGCAGAGATACAGACACATGGATCCATGTAGACTCTACCAGTCAATTTTGACCAAAAGAGAACCATGGCTGTGCATCTGAAGGTGCGGTGTTCACCATGGCTGTGCATCTGAGGGCACTCTAGTGTTTACCAGACACCTTTAGAATGGTGTGAATGTCTTCCCATGAGGGAAGGGAGATGGCTCGGGAAGATGAAGCCATCTGGAATGTCAAATGGGTGAGGGTGCCAATGTGCAGGGACTCCTCAGGCTGGTGTGTCCTGACTGCAATTAACACAGGGGAGTACACATAAGGGCTGCCCCGGACTTCTAAAGGCAGGTGGGAGCACATCCATCTGCAAGGTGGTCATTCTGTGAGTGCTGGATCTTGTGTTCTAAGAGGATAGACTTCAGGAGAGCAGCTAGGTGGGGGTAATTCCCATCAGGAACAAATGCTCAGGTGGAAGCAAGATGGTCACTGTGATAAGACAAGCTTGGACTGGTAAGGGAATGGCACGTCATCTGTGTTAATTATGAGGCTAGCACAGGAAGAATGCCTTGGTGCCAGACTTGTTTCTCAATGCCCATGGTGACCTTTGGGGGTCCTGTCACACACTTTGTCCACTGGTAATAAGGTGAAGATACTCTGTGAGACAGGCAAGCAGAGGAAGACTGAAAACCAGAAGATACATAGGGCTACATGTCTTCAGAAACAACACAGATGTGTCCCTAACACAACACAAAGAGAAGCCAGGTGATCCATTTGTATGAAATATTCATAAGAGGAAAAACTCTGAGACAAAAAGAAAGACAGCCAGACAAGAAGTGGACTAGTGGCGGCTAGGCTCCAGAGGACAGTGACTCTGGGAGACTGGGAGCATGGTGTGACTGTCCTTAGATGAACACTGTCAATGTTCTGAGATTAAGTATGGGGCGAGCCTCACTCCTAAGCTCCCTCTGCTAAGGCTGAGTCAGGCAGCAGCATCCACAACAGTCAGTCCCAGGCAGGAGATACTGCACTTGCAAACAAGGTTTAAACATAATTTTAGTCCAAAGCTGCCCCAAGATGAGAGGACAATTAATAGTTTGTGAATTGCATTCCTTTAAGAACTGCACCGCGCGCGCGCGCGTGCGCGCGTGCGTGCGTGCGTGCGTGTGTGTGTGTGCGTGTGTGTGTGTGCGTGTGCGTGTGTGTGTGTGTGTGTGTGTGTGTGTGTGTGTGTGTGTGTGTGTATGTGTGTGTGTGTGTGTGTGTGTGCAGTGCCCACAGAGGCTAGAAGAGGGTGTCAGGTTCCCTGGAACTGGAGTTACTGACAGTTGGGAACTTCCCTGTTGGTGTGAGGAATCGAACCTAGGTCCTCTGGAAGAACAGCCAGTTCTCGTAACCAGGGAGCCATGGCTCCAGCACCACTGGCTTCTACACCAGAGTAAAGTCATATGAAACATGAAGTTTAATTTCGACACCACTTTTCAACATGTAGAGGATACATTTCACTATTTTGGCAACCGATAAGCTACAAACATGGTCCTTTGTAAATGAAAGCAGAGCTTTCTGTCCAGAAATGCCCTGTTATATCCAGCAGTCATTTCCCAAATTATCACACAGAGGTTAATACTAATTATATATGCTTGGGCAATGGCTCAAGCTTATTGCTAACTAGCTGTTATATTTAAATTAACCAATTTCTACTAATCCATATATCTTCACAAAACCCATGGCTTATGGGTCCTTTCACATCCTGCTTCTCAGGGCAGTTTGCTGGCGTCTGCTCGACTCTGCCCTTCTTTATCTAAGTCCTCAGTCTGAGTGTTAAACCTTACTTTGTCTTGCCATTGGCCAAACAGTTTCATTATCAACCAATGAAAGTAACATATATTTACAGTGTACAGAAGGACCATCCCCTTGCAGTCTTAATTCCTGAGACAGCAGGCACTAGACGCTTAGTATGACCCACTGAGCTGCACCCCTGGGGACATGTGCCCACTACCTTCCAGGTGAGGGCCCTAGGTGCTCAGCAACTGTTCTGGGAAAGCAACGTGTGCTGAGCTGGTGCATGGAAGACCAGGCTGGACACGACTCTTTTCAGCAGACAGGCTCCCAAAAACATTCTTGCCTCTGGTGATTACTTCTCCTCCGCCACTCAGACATCTGCTCGTTCTATTTGCGAAGATCAGAATTTTATAAGACAAACATATGGACCTCAAGATTTATCATATGCCCTGTGCTGTGTCGATGTGGAAATACAGCTGTGTGTACTTACTCACTCCCTGCACGTTTTTTAACCCAGCATATAAATTCACACCAACACATTTCTGCAAGAAAATATTGTGTCAAAGTCACACGAAGCATGCTCCCGTTGCCAGCCCAGAACGACACGGTGACTTTATGTTTACTTTAATAGACTCTAGTCTGTCATTTTTATCTTTATAAGATAGTGTTAGATTTTTTTGAAAAGTAGCAGAGGGAGACTCTTTACAGTGTGTTTTGATGCTTGTGTTCATGTGGGGCATTTTCTCACAGAAAGAATAAGCTGGGAGGGTGGGTTGCCAGGTGCTTTCTAGAGACTCATTTGTGGGTGTCCCCAACCCAGTTCCATAGCACATGCTGTAAACCAGCAAATCTGAGAGTAATATGGAATTGTCTTCTGAGGTTTTCCAAGCTTTCTCTTAACTAAGCCGGAACTGCTGGGCGTTCTCCAGGGAGTGAGCTGGAGAGGGTGATAGCAAGCCAAGCCCACACTTGCTCCAGTTATTGACTTTATCAGTAATGGGTTTTTATGAATCCTTCTGCTTTGTTCCATTTATTCATTGACATATTCATTCATACACCTTCTCACGGAACGTCCTATTCATCCTTCCATCTATCATTCTATCCAGTTCTTTATCTACCCATCCTCTCATTTATCTATATCTATCTACCTCTCTCTACCTCTATCTATCTATCTATCTGTCTGTCTGTCTGTCTGTCTGTCTGTCTATCTATCTATCTATCCATCCAATCATCTACCTATTTATCTATCCACTCAACTACCTACCCATTTATTCATTCACTGATTTATTCATCCATCCATCCATCCATCCATTCATCCACTCAGTAATTCATCCATCTAATTCATTCACCTTACCTACCCACCAATTTATCCATTTATCAGTTTACCCCATCCATCCCTTTATTCACATCCTCATGTGTCATTTATCCATCCGTTTACCCATCTATTGCTTCTTATCATTTTGGCTAAGATCAAATGCATTTGTGCATGCATCCATTCATTTGCCATAAACTTTGGGACCTCCCCAGATGCTGGAATGTAGGATGGAGGCAGATACTGAGCAATTTGATGCTGATGAGAGCTACTGAAGCCATTAAGCAGCCGAAACCCTGGGGACATTTCCAGAATGACTTGCTCTAGCTCACACTGTGCCCACCCTCAATGTAAACTTGAAAACAGCCTCTGTTCTTTTCTTCTGTCCAGGAGGCTGATGGTGTGTGAGAAGAATGACAGGAACTATTCGCTGACATCTCCACAGGGCTTCCTGGTGCACAGCTCAGGGGCACCCACCTTAGCCTTTGAAGTGTTTCCAGGAAAAGCCTGTAGGAGGAAGCCTCTGCTCTGGACCTGTCATTGAGAATTTAAGGTTTCTCCATGGCCACACTTCTCCTGCCCACTGGCTGAGGCTGAGCTTTCCTATCTGCTTGCTTAAGGCCTGAAGCTGACTTGCCTTAAAATGTACGCACTGCCGTGAAGCTCCGAGAGTTGTCTAATGCATTTCTGTCACCTTTTGGGTGATTTAAGCCTCATTTTTATGCATGGCAGAAAATCTTAACAATTCAGAAAGAGGATTTTGTAGGATTTGGACAAAGAAGAAAATTTATACCAAGCCCTGCAAAAAGCTTCTTTGCTGCAAAGCACTGTATACAATTTGTAGGTAATTCACATTAAATTATGCCTCAGGTTTGTGTGGCTGAAAGAGGGGAAAAGCTGTTAGCATAGGAGGTGGGTGTTTTCCCCGCTGAGAAGAGTCCTGGTGTATTAGAGGGGCCATGAACACTCCCCCAGTGACACCACTGCTGGCCTTGTTAATGGACACAAGGCATGGGCCGAGCATTTCCCAGAAGCTCCTTAACTTAAAGAGTGTCTTCCTCTTTGGAAAACCACCCATTTGCCCCCAGGAGAAAGGGGCTGGGAAGAGAAGGAAGGAAGACAGGCCACCCTGGCTTTCCCTTCCAAGAGAACCTGGCCCCTTGCAGATACAGACAGGTCTCCAGGAGATGTAAGTCCGCTGTGGATGGCGGGACCCTTTGTCCTCTCTCTACCCATAAAACAGGATCCATGAGAACCCAAGACAGCTGAAAGTATGTGGAGACATGGCTAGGTTTTGACTGCTGAAATTGTGCACCTCCCTCCCCTGTGTGCGTACACACATGCACATGTATTCTGTATTTATCTGTGGGAGCCAGACTCTCTCTCTGTCTCTCTCTGCCTCTGTCTGTCTGTCTCTCCATCCCACCTTCCCTTCCTCCCCTCCTCTCTCTCTGTTCCCTCTCCTTTCTGCTCCCTTTCTCTGACCCTGAGCTTGCAGATTCATTCAGTTAGGCTGGCTGGCCAGTGAGTTCCAGGGATCCCTGCTGCTGCCTCACCAGTGCTGAGATGACAGACACACGCCATTACACTTGACCTTTCAAAGCTGCAGTGGTCCAAACAGGTGTTCTTGCTTGCCTGACAAGCACCTCACCCACTGACCATCCCCTACCTCCCATGTGCAGATGTGACCATGCAGAAGCAAAGGGGATGCTCTGGATCCAGGTGGGCTGTCAATCACGGGGAACAGGCTTGGGATGGCAGACAAGAACACAGGCAAGTGGAAAGAGAGCTGGCATGAGCAGTACTTTGCACACCAAGGGATTTCAAGTTTTCAGAGTCATCAGAAGCTGCACAAACACCTGACACATGTGCTATCCTTAGTGCCCTAGAGGACCTAACCCCAACAACACCTTGATTTCAAAGTTTGGGTTCTGGAACTGTGAGAGAATACATTCCTGCTGTTTGAAGTCTCCTAGTCTATGACCAAGTGCTCTCACAGCACATGTGACTAATGGATAGTCAGCAGGGCTGGGCAGTGATGCTCATTCTGAGTGGTGGGGTGGTCAGGTGTTTACCGAGGTCTACACTGCGCAGTGTCTGTGATCATGGGTATCGCTCTCCTGTCCACAGTATCTATCCCCAAAGGGTATCAAACTAAATACTCAAACTTCAGCTTGCAAAAATGATAGGCCTCTGTCTGTCTGTCTGTCTGTCTGTCTCTCTCTCTATATATATATAGATATGTATACACACACACCCATGTCATTAGCTCTAACCTGTGCGTGGTATGTATCTAATATGGATACACACATGTATCTATGCCCTACATATCTGTCACCTGTGTACTGTGTGCACTGCCCTCCTTGACATCTGTGTACCTCTCTATAGCCCATTGCCATCTCCTGGGTCACACCAAGCTCTCTCTATACTTGGGACCTGTCTCAGGAGGACCTATACAAAGCAAAACAAAACAAACTCTCTCCCAAATAAAAACGCCTGTCTCAATTGGTGGGAAAAACAATGTGTGAAGTGCTGTTGATTTTTTTTTAAAGAAAGACAGCTGCATATTTTGAAGCCCATGTATTAGCACCAACTCTGAACACATTAACAAAGCCCCAAAGGGTGCTGGGTGTTGTCTAGTTGATGTGTGGCTGGAAGAGATCTGGCTTGCTCCTAACACTTCCTTGGTATTGCTCATTTAGCACTTCCTCAGACAGCAAATGGCTTTGTTAATGCATTACATGCAGTTTGTCACCTTAAGTAGGCTATGTGCCCCTTTTCTGCAATGCCAAGACCCCCTAACCCCAGCTGGCACAGAGGTGAGCCCAGCTCTCAGGACTGGGTGTCCTGAGAGAATCTTTCAAGCTGCAGAACCTGGGCTCCTCACCACACATGGCCAAAGTCCAACTTCTCATCATGGTGGTCACACCTGATGTGGGAACTGCTTTGCCTGTTCTCTGCCAGCCTTGACCACTGTCCTTGGGTACTGTTCTCCAGACGCAGCACAGCCTGAGCCCAGGGTCCTTGATGCATGCTCTGAAGTCTAGTCTGCTGTCTTGTCCTATCCAGGCTCTCACACTTGTCGATCAGGCCTTCAGCTATTGGTGCCTCCTGAACACACAAGTGCATCCTGGTTACATCTATCAGAGCCTGTGCTGCTCTGGAGGAGGAGGAGGAGGAGGAGGAGGCAGCTGAGCCCAAGGAGAGGAAACTCTAGCCAGGTACTTACTGCACATGGCAGCTCAGAGACATTCAGTCATTCTTGATAAGACATAACTTAAGCTTGAAAAGTGTGAACTTTGAGCAGGCATCTGGGCAAGATGGCCATGTGACTTGAATTTTTGAAGGGCATTCTCTCCAGTCTCTGTCCCACTGTGTCACATGATCCAGAAGAGAGATACCCTTCTCAGTTTCCTCTTAGCAGTGGGGTGACCCGACTGTGCTATTTCCTTGGTGGGTAACTCCGAAGCCCTGGATTTATTTCAGGATGTTCTCTGAGAGCACTATGAACTGAGGACACTAGAATAGCCTAGAGATCCTGTCAGGCTGACCCTTCTGCCTGTGGGAGACAGTAAACACTGGAGAACACTGACCAACACTCAGGCTGGCCATACACACTTCATAATAAAACCCTGGCAAGGGTTCACAGGAACACCAATCCTGGCATTCCATGTGAGATGAGACTTGTTAGGCTTCCTATGATCTCTCTTTGCCAGGGATGCATAATGCAGGCCTGTGTGGACCATTTCCCCTTCCCACACCACAGAGATGCATGATGCAGAGCAGTGTGATCACTTCTCATCACTCCTCAGGGGTACATGACCACACCCTCTCCTATGATCTCTTTCCTGGGGAGCCTTCAAAAGCAGACAAATGATGCCATACATAAGAAGAGAATATTGTCCCTGGCCTTTGTCTATATCCCTTCAGGTGAGTACCTCAGAGGAGCTCCAGTCATGACAGACACCCAGAGGGTCTTAAAGAATCTGTGGCTACACAGTAACATGCAATTACAGATCTAGGGCCAGGGTCATCTGAGCACCATCGTTCTGCCTGGGGCTCCTGGACTACAACAAAGGAGGTCAGAAGTCAGGACTAGCATCCTGGGCTGCAGCCAAGGTGGGTAGAGTTGCCATCTTCTCTCAGTGGCTGAGGGGAACATCTCCTGAAGCCCTGTCTCCCATAGGGGCCTCTCCTACCCTCATATCTGTGGCTGTGTTCTGTACCTCCTTCTGGCATAGGGATACCTTGGATTGTGCTTAGACCCAGCTGGATGGCTCAGTGTCAAAGACCATTGAATGTTCTCCCCTGTGCCATGTGAGGCTGCACATTCCCTGGGCATGAGCATCATCCGAAGGAGACATGTGCCTGGCTTCTTTGCAGCATTGGGATGGCCACAGGGTAAACAGGAAACCTGAAGGGCTACTTGAGTTTTCCCTTGTGTGAATGGCTTTCGTCAGCCTCCTTGCCCACACCTCTTCTGGGAGTGCTTGGTTTTGATGCCTTCTTCCTCAGGTTGACAGTGACTCTGGGTTCTGTGGGGACTTCCCATATCATTTTTTAGTATATCTGATTGGGTGGGTTGACCTCCTCTCTGGCTACATTGGAACACATGTGATCTTAGCCTCACCAGCATGCAAACCAAAGCCCTCATGAACAGATCAGGAGTCATTACACCACAATGACTGGGTGGTTGACTCTCATTCTTTACAGTATCGTGAACCTGAGGGAGGGGGAGATTGTCACTCTTGATGGCAGTGAGGTTCAGTTTCTAGGACCAGTGGGGAATCCACATGGAGTGGTGAACTACAGAAATCCAGTCATCTCAGGGAAGCAGCAATATCTTCCTGTTGGGGGTCATCCAGGCACAGACATCTACTGGGTCTAGATACTCCTAAAGTCCACATTTCCGTTTGCTGGGTTGCTTTGGGCTGGTCTTTGTTGCCCTGCCTAACTCTGCCTCTTTAGGGTGACAGCTTCAGGTGACCTGAGGTGTTCATGACTCGGCTCCTCCTGGTCCTCCCAGCTCAGGTCTGCACTGGCCCCTGGAAGGAGGACCAGTCTTCAGGTTTCACTCTCATAGTGTGTCCTGTGTAACTGTACACATTTCATTAACACTGAGAAGTCACATCCCACTTACACTGGACCCTCAAAACCGCATGGCTAGAAGTTGTTTTCATTAAGCCTTTTGAAGCTGATGAGAAGGGAGATGGGGAGGCAGAACCCTCCTCTCCGGTGTTAAAAGAAGACTTGGGAGTATGTTTGCTTTGGCACATTGGTATATAGGAGTTTTGGAAAATGGCTTTTCTGAGGTTGCATTAGAAATATATCAAGCAGCCTCTGTCAGGATCTGAGGCTTCTTCCTTATTTTTTTTTTTCTGATACTCTTTAATTCCTTTGGACTTGGAAATAGGATCCAAACCATAAACCTCTAAATTTCAGTCAAATCCACACTCTGCCCTCCCACTAAATCCTACAATGGTTCTCCAGTGGTTTCAGAATAAAGTTTCCAACATGCTCAGGGACTGCTGTATCAAGAGCATGCCTGCTTCCTCTAGCCTCAGCTTAGCCTCTCCCTAAGTCTGTTTACATTATTAACCAGACTTGTCTGTGCCTAGGCACACAGAGTTTTGCTATATACTGAGCCTTTGTGTTGTTAGTGCATTGTGCAGGGTGCAGGGTGCAGGGTGCAGGGTGGTAGCCTTCACTGCCATCAGTCCAGTTGACCTTGACATTCTAGCTCTCTAGGGATCTGTCACTGGTAAGGTCTGTCTGCCCCATCCCATAATGCTCTGAGTGTCCTTCTTAGCACTTTATCCCCATGATGTATCCATAACTACTAGGCATCTTACTGCCTGAGAACATGGATTTTCAAGCCTGGGGATGGTACCAGAGGTAGGGTAGGTATGCCACTGAGGAGTCCTGATGTTGGTTCTGGGCTGCTGGAACCTCCCTAGACAAATCCTCCTGGATTTGAACACCATCAAGAAGAGCCTGCCTAGGAAGAAAGGTAGTGGTGGACTTTGGTTGCAAGCTGGCAAGAGGGTGGAGGCAACACTTGTTTGCATGGTTCTGGAAAACACAGTGGCTCACTGGCCAGAGTGAGTTAGAGGGAAATGAAGAGGCTGTAAGACAGTCCCTTAGTCAGATGGTCCCTTAGTTCCTGCCTGACTGGGCACACCCACTTTACAGGACTACTCATTGTGGCTACTGTTTTTCTGGTTGGTTTTCAGATGTCAACCAGTGACAGAGTTCTAGATGCCAGAGAATGAAGGATGCAGTCCAGGATGTGACTTGTTTTAACTTAGCCCACGAGGCTACCAGTTGCTTTCAGGAACTCAAAGGTCAGAGATAAATCTAACATTACATCACCCTAGTGCATTGTAAGGTGGATTGGCTGCCCTTGGCTGTGCACACACCTCATTAAAAATGAATAAACATGAATGCTGGGAGCTGCTCCCTCCAGAGCTCACACACAGCATAGTGAGACCGGCAGATTTTCTTCCCTCAGCCTGTGTCAGGTGTCCACACTCAGGCTTCATGGAGCTATTAGCATCCAGAGCAACGAAGGAGCTCCCTCTAGGAGCACAGTTTCTTTTAAACAAATTTGAAAGTCCAGACTTATTTTTTTTTTTAAATTACATAACTACCTAAAGTCACACAGTACAGGTACAATCTCAGAGGTGAGCAGTGAGCACCCTAGCCTGTCAATGGCTGAAATAGCTGCCCAAATGGATGGATGTGGGCAAGGCTGCATGGGAAGCTTCTTGGGTCTGACCTCCTGGCCTTAGTGAAGGGCCATGGGGGCAGTGTCTGTGGTGGTCTTCTTCTTTGAGAGACTAGGGTGTGATTTATTGCACCCACACGCTTTCCAACCATGCCTGAGCCCCAGACTTCTCATCTGCTTTTGACTACTTCCAATGCAGGAGTAAAGCCTAGGACATTCCACCACACCCAGTACCTGCAGGACAGCAAGAGGCAAGAGAGTCTGCAGTTAGGGTTGGGGCAGAGAGAGGGGACCCTGCTTCCAACTCGCCTTCCCAACAGGTCACTTCCGGGGAGGAAGGCACAGCTGCCGTGTGGTGTCACTGAACCCAGTGACTCTGCCTGCCCATTTTTCTTGGTCCTTAATCAATGTTGCCACACCCTATCTTCACAATGCATTCCTACAGGTTGTAGAAACAAGAACAGCAGATACCCTAAAGGACAGGCTGCATTGTTCTTGACAGCACCCTGACACAATGCTGGGCCTACACCTGGCAATGTCTAGGATGTCAGGATGGCCTGAGGGGCCTGGAGGATGTGCGATAGGAATGATGTGTTTGTTCAGTGACCACTGGTGTTCCCTGAGCGCAGCCTGGACACTGGGATTGTGTGCTCATAGCTGTCAGCACACACTGCTCTCCTAGCTTGGTGTGTTTCTCCTTGTCTGGCCATTTTCAAGGCGCCCGTCTATCTGGGCAATCAGTTTCTGCCTGGAAAATGACTCCAGCTTTTCCTGGTTTCCCTATCCACTTCCCAGGGGGCCAGGCCAGGCTCTTAGAAATATTCCAAAGCCATGATGCCAACAGTTTCGTGACTTAAAGTGAAATAAATCTACCCTTATGCAGACCGTGATGGCTGCATGTCTGGGCCAAGGCTGCACCCACCAAATTGCACATACTGCAACCCTGCCTGAAATGCCATTCCTCCACAGATTGATTTTGGTTTTAGCACCATGCTGCTATGGGCA
This sequence comes from Sigmodon hispidus, assembly GCA_004025045.1. Lineage (NCBI taxonomy): Eukaryota > Metazoa > Chordata > Mammalia > Rodentia > Cricetidae > Sigmodon > Sigmodon hispidus. The sequence goes on from PVIH01003622.1 coordinate 46,975, forward strand.
GAGCCCCTGGAGTTCTCCCGAGCTAATCCCTATCACACATCCCATTGACACATCCCCTTTCTTCATCCATTAACTTAGTCACCCTGATGCTGTCCAGTTTGTGGCAGGCTCACCAGTTCCCACTGTTGAGTGGTAGAGAAGGTAGACACTCACTGTGAACACATAGCCTTCCTTCCTTCTCGTCCCAAGAAATTATTTATTAAATATGTCCTCAGAGCTTAGCAAGAGTTTGGGGACTCTGCAGGAATAGCTCATGTTCCGAGCCTGTTTCTGTTTCCCGAGTTCCGGCCTCGGCTTTCTAAGCAGATCAGGGAGAGCGGAGGGGAGGGGCCTGTGGGAGTCATGGCTAGGGGGACAGTCAAGGGACCTCCACACTCCTGCCCAAAGCTCAGCTATATGCACATAGACCCCAAAATGTCTGTCTGGTTGGTGTCCAGGTGGTGGTCAGGAGATAAGTGGGTACCCCTTATCTCAGACACGGTGCTGCTTCTCCTTGAAATTAACCAACCAGCTATTGACAGGAGCGATTTTCTATGGATACAGGCATATAGTAGAAATCTCTGGAAGGCCCTGGAACTACCTTAGTCATGCGACATTCCTACTCATTCTGAACACGCAGTTTGAAGCAAGTCTGTTCAGGCCGGTCCACTGACCAGAGAAAGACAGAACAAAAGCAGTCAGAGAAAACTCCAGAGGAGTCTCCTGTCTCCACACACATCTGAGCATTTCCCTACAAACTCATTGTACAGTTTTAAAATACTGCACGCCATTGGGAGCACAGGCCCAGATTGCCTGGTTGATGTTCTGTTCCCAAGCTTTTCTGCTGTGTAATTTTGGGCAAGTTTCTTCACTTCTCTGTCTCACTTTTGTCATTGGTGAATGGAGGCAGTGAAAGTATCCCAAAGCATCAGATTGGGTATATTGGTGGTGTGTCTCCTCTGGGGTCCGGACGGAGTGTGGCACAGAGGGAGGACGTTGCACTGCAAGCTGCCACCACCGCCATTGTCACTGTGATGACCAGGGTGGAGCAGGGGTTGAGTATGTGTGGTTACAGCTACGCATCCATCTGTATCTCCCACCTTGCTCCCTAGAGCTGAGAGATGGTCTCCATGGCTTCCGAGACTGGTTCCAGGATCTGCCCACGTCACTTCCATCTGCTCTACTCCTCCTCTTCCCTGTTTTCTTGCCTGTGACTCTCCTGTGATCCACTGCTTACAGGCACTTGCTGAGCAGTGGCACAGATGCCCTGATGGGCTTCAGGGGGTGTAAAGAGGGAATGAACGGGCTACAGGCACGTGCTGCCAGACATTGTGTGTGGCATCTAAGGCTCAAATGTTGACACCTAGTTAAGGGATCACATAAAACACTGGTGAACTCCATGTGGCCCTTGGGGAACCCACAAATGCAAGTCCATGTTGAGGCAGCCAGACACGGAGCAGCCGGAAGATTAGCTGTAGAACTAGAGAAGGAAGGGCGGATGGAGCCTGGACCAGGTGCAGTGAATGTTCTCACTGCCAGTCTCTAATGATCAAGATGCCGGGTGACTTTCCCACAGTGTCTGCTGACTTCTGCCTAATGTGTCTGATTTACAGGAACAGCACAGCGAATTAATTATGGTTATTAAATACTGCTTGTTTAATGAGGACAGAACACATGCCCACAGGCTTTCCTTGTTCTTGTTAGAGGCCAGGGGTGCTCAACACAGCTCAGCTCACAGTGAAAGAGACAGGAGAGAAATATGGAGGAGCACAGCCTCTGTCCCTGAGGCAGGCAGAGCTGTAGGCATAGACAAAGAGAAAGGTGGCCAGGTTGCCTCTGGGGCCCAGCAGCAGCACTAGGTGCAGAAGGAAGGCTGAGTAGCCCCTGGGCCTCTGCCTTTAGCAGCTGGAGTCTATGTCCAGGCTCAGCAACATTTCTGCTTGTGTGATCTTGGATCCTTTGGAAGCTTGATTTCCTTTTTTGGAAAAGTAGGAATTTTTATAGAATTGTTTCCTAGAATTGAGCAATCTAGTTATGTAAGCTTGTATAGTATTGAGCCTCATGGGACTGGTGTGGCTTTGATTGGTTTTCATCTGAAATAGGCAACAGCTCAGGTGTGCACAGGAATGTGGAGAGGGAAAGGTTAGGAAAGACGTGGTGAGGCTGGGGAGAAAGGAGCATCCACAGGATACAGTGGGGTTAAGCAGGGCTGCTCCCAGAGAACGTTGGAGGAGGTGATATGAATGTCCAAGCCTGGTTAAACTTCTAGAAGCTTCTGTGACTCCTAGGGAGGCTCTTATCTTGACACTTGATCTTTATGATTCACAGTGACTGAGGCCTAAATATTTATGGATAAGAAATGTGTGTAGTCTATCATCCAAAAGTGTTCCCAGGCCCCACATGGAGACATCAGTGCCCACGGCAGATCATGCTGGGAGGTATCTCTGTCAGGGTCCACAATGGTGCTCAGCCATGTGGCTACTCTTTTCCCTGGTCTTCTGGATGCAAATTTCCTACTTTTGTAGAGAATACTCCCTGGATTTCTGCGGCACATGGGTCCCACCCTGGCAGTCCCCACTCTTGAACATGATAATCAGACCCACTAGCCCCACGAGAAGCCCACATGCTTGTCATGACTGAGATCCCGAAAGCTCAGAAGAAACAAAACTGTTATAAGCTGGATCCTTAAAATAAAAGATTCAGCCAGAGGTTTTTATTGCTTAGTTCTGAGTTTTGTGGTCTTTTAGGACGTAATGGTTCATTCAGGATGCTATTGCTTTTTGATGACACTGTTCAGTGCTGAGCTGTGTGGAATAGGGACAGGCCTTGGGGGCAATGAGTAAGGAGGAGGTGGATTGCTTCCTTTCTTAGAGGTAGCACCTGCCTGAAGTAATCCTAAAATCCAGCAACTCCTCTGCAGTGGACTGCCATACTTGGACATCTGCCTGGAGCCCAGCTCATCTCCCCAGTCCAGCTCACTCACCTGTACCAGATCCCCACAGAGTCTTGGCTGGAATAAAGAGGCTTCCAGGAGAATTCTGAATTCACACTGCTCATTTTACTATCTGATATTACACATGATTGATGGCCTCTCCCATACATGCAAAGGAGTCACTCACAGATTGTCTTTGTGGATAAGGAGGCATCTATTCACACTCTGTCCCAAGGCCTCTTAAGGTAGAAGAATTGATTGGACCCCACGGTTTAAAAAGAAATAGTCCATCAGGGAGGGAAGGAGGCATGATGGCAGTGAACCCAGGGCTGTGGGAGTGTATATGTGTGACTCAACACCTCCTCTTATTCCCACAGAACAAGAAGCATTTCTGCATGCCAGGCTGGGACAAAGCTCCACAATGGCTTCTGCTCCACAATGACCCACCTGGTTACTCAAGGCAAAAAAAACCTTAGAGGGATGAAGCAGGTCCAAGAAACTCTGCTCGCAGGGGCTGTTCCCGTGAGACGGTGCACCATGCTAGCCTCTGAGCAACCATATTCAGGAGCTCTTTCCACCAACCTCAGAAGAAGGGAGGGCAGTGTCCACACTACCCAGAATTCCAGGAATGTTTCCAGCCTAGGTTAGGAGTGTGTGTGCTCTGGGACTGACTGGTCCTAGGCCTGGCATCTCCTGGCTGTGCCCTGCCTCAGAATGCCCTAGTACTCAGGGTTACCTGTTCTAAAGCTTCCTCTTTCAGGAGGCTCCTTTCCAGCCCCTTTGTTCCCTGAGATGTCCCCTGGCTTGTCTATCTTGCCCTGAGTAAGGTTGATGGAGCAAGTCTCATAGGACACCAGGTGGGGAATAACTTCCTTACCTTGAGATTGCCTCCAAGTCCCTCCTGTGGGTCAAAATCAGCAACAGAATACTGCTGTGGCTGGGGCTGGGGGCACACTGTACTGGTCACTCAGGCCTGAAGTGAAAACACTTCAGGGGCTGCTATGGGTCAGAAATGGCTTGGGGTCCCCCGAGGGCTTGTTTATGTTGGGAACGTGGTCACCACTGTGGTGATTTTTAGAAGCAGGGGGGTGGGGGACAGCGGGAAATCCAAAGGTTACCTCCCTCTCTCTTTCTTGCTCCTCTCCCGCGTGAGTTCTCTTTCTTGCAATGACCGGGTGACTCTTGAGTAGTGAGGCACTATGAACTTTAAGTTTCCAGAGTTTTGAGGTACACAGACCAGCTTTCTTTATGCATTTCCCACCTCAGTTCCTTCCTTACAGCAGGGAAGCTGTCACACTAGCATCTCAGTGAGATCTCCCTTCAGTGGGACACCCTTCACGAGAAAGAAGCATGTTTCACGTACTCAGACACTTGCGCACTCCAGGAGAGAACTCTAGCACAGTGCCCGCATGGAAACCCCAGGAGGGAGATGTGAGTGAACTTTAGATCCTGTACAAGGAGAAATACAGCTGGGGTTCAGTAACTGAATGAACACCAGAATTGCCATGCCTTGCCCGAGTCACCCCAGGGCTGTGAAGTCATCAGAAGGCGCGGTAGCTTGTGAAGTAGCCGGATGCACAGCCCCTTAATCTACTCCAGCAGAAGGGCCACCAATGTGACACAGAGAAGCTGCTCTGTGCTCACTGTCCCCTGCCAGGCACCACCTTACTCCTCTCAGGCTTGTTCCCAGCTAAGCACACGGAGGATACCACGGAGAGGCTAATCAGTTAAATCTCTGGAAGGATTAGGTTCCTTTACTGATGTGGATCTGCCACTATTGATTTTGGCCTATTACAAATCCTGTGCAGCCCATTTCACTTCAGAGAGAGCCTTGTGTTGATGCTGTTAAGGATCCTGCAGATATCTTCATCTTCATTGACTTCCTTTAGTGAAATACAGAATGTGGATGCTCACACCCAGCCCAGTCCATCGGTGCTCTTTCCCTAGCTGGACAATAGGACATTCCCCTTTACACCAGCTTTGAAAGAGCCACTGAATCCCAGTCCTGCAATCTCCTAAGCTGGGAATCAGGAAACCACTTCTCTGTTTTACCCTAGGTTTTTCAGAACAGCTTTTAATAAGGGAGCAAAAAGAGCAGGAAACAAAAGAATCGGAAAGGCATTTAAATACCACGTTGGGAATGACCAGGAGCCAGGCATGACAACCCTGCTGTAACCCAGCATGCAGGGTCAGAGGTGGGAGGACCATTAGTTGAAGTTTGAACTACACAATGAAACCCTGTCACAAAAGAGGAAAGGAGGCTGGAGAGATGGCTCAGAAGTTAAGAACACTGGCTACTCTTCAAGAGAACACAGGTTCAATTCCCAGCACCCACATGGTTGCTCTGTAACTGTTCACATCTGTTTTCAGGGGGATCTAATGCCCTCTCCTGGCCTCTGAAGTCACTGCATGAATGTGGTGCACAGACATATAGGCAGGCAAAACATCCTTGCATATAAAGTTATGGGGTGGGGGAGGAACAGCCTGTGGTGCTTGAATGTGTCTCCCATAAGTCACGGGCATTTGAATACTTAGTCCCCAATTATTGGATGTTTGTGGGGGGGGGGGTCTGATTAGGAGGTGTGGTCTCTCTGGAGGACTATGTTGCTGGGGGTGAGCTCTGAAGGTTCAGAAGATTTGGTCATTCCTGGTTAGTTCCTGCTTCGAATTTGCAGTTTGAGATGTGAGTTGTAGCAGTTGCCTCAGCTGCCTACCAAGTGCTGACTCCATCCACCACCTCTGGAACTGTCAGCCCCAAATTAACTCTATTTTCTACAAATTGTCTTGGTCTTGGTATCTTATTGCTGCAAAAGAAAAGTAGCCAAACCCAACCCAAGACTATGTCCATGAAACATGTCTACTGTGAGATTCCGCCATGGCCACCTGCTGGGGAAACTGAGCACACCTTCCTGTCCTTCCCTCTCACTGTCTCAGAGCTTGTTCCAGCACGTACATCTGGCCCAGCCCCTCTCCGGATCTTGCCTCCCATGGTTAATGAGTCAGCCTATGCAGTGATCCCATACAGAAGATGTTGCTCCTTGAAGACTCTCAGGCTCTGCTTTCATGATCAATGTCACCTCCCAGCCACCTGATGCCACCCTACTCTTCCGTAAGTGTTTGAAGTCAGTGCTAGGGATACTGTGTTAGCTCTTTGCTAATGTGACCAAATCCTCAGGGTGAAGAATTTAAGAAGAAAAAGTTTCCTGGTTGCCAAGGATTCAGGCTGTAATTGCTCTATGATTTGGGGTCTGCAGTGAAGGAGGGCATCATGGTGGAGCAGATGTGGTGGAGGGGAGTCATGGGACTCATGAAGCAGAGCGAGACAGAGGAAGAGAAAAACAGTCTACTTCTCCATGGGACCCTGCCACCCATCTCCCAGCACTCCACTAGATTACAAATCCGTCAGTGAGGTTTAGACAGATCTGAAATCCCTGATGCAATCACTTCCCATGAGACCTGTCAGCTGGGACCGGGTCATGTCTTAACCACACAGATGCCAAAGAATCCCAGGAAGAGAGTGACACATTTAACAAATTAACAAAGGCATGTGATAAACCACAAGATGAAACAATCTTGTATGTGACTGTGTTTTTAAAACCATATTGATTCTCATGCACAACCAATCAATGAAAATTTTTGTCCTTTTTGAAATTTATTTGTCATTATAAGGAATGAAAATGCATTTCTCCCCCCTAGTGAAAAAAGAATGAATGTCACTAGTGTTATCTCTGAGACTGTAATTGGGTAAAATTAAACTTCCAAGCCCAAAGGTTTGAATGGATTTTCTCGAATGCTAATAGTGAATATGTATAATCAATTGCCCTGGAGGACGGTATGCGCTGTTTATTAAAAGCATGGTAAATGACTGTGAGCTGGGACACGACAATCTTAGTCTTAAGAAGTTACCAAAGGAAATCACTGACGGAAGAAAAAAGATTAGAGTGTTCATTATCATGTTACTTACAATATTGAAAACTTTCAATATAACCAGAATGTAAACCAGAAAAGGCCAGCTGAAGAGATTGTGGCCTGTGGTGATGTATTTTATATTTAATAAAATGAGCCTAGAATATCAGAGGATCACCTATAGTCAAGCATTGAGGGTCAGAGAGTGGTAACTCACACCTTTAACCCCATCATGGAAATGACCCAGTGGTGACTTTAACCCTATAACTCAGGAGACAGAGATCTTTCTGTGTTTCTGTGAGATCTAGGCCTAACAACCAAATGGTAGTTGTTCACAACTACCTTTAATACTAATTCTAGGATTATGATGCAGAGTTGAACCCAGAAGTGAAACAAGTGGACAAAGAAGATATTAAGGCAGACATTGAGGTTTTCTGTAGAAGCAATGAGCCTTCATTCCTTTAGGCTGAGGACTCTGGAAGACAGCTTTTACCGTGAGAAATTGACTGGATGAGAATTGACTGTGGTCTGTTTCCTCTCTCTGATATTCTAGATTTTTCCTAATATCTGGCTCTGAGTTTTCATTAAATATCAACTAACTAGAATTTGTGCTTCAGCAGCCCCCGTCACAGCTTTGATACTGGCTTATCAGACAGCCAGATGCATTTGTTGGTCATAGGCACTGTATCTGCACAGGCCATTCCTGCTGCCCCAGTGAACCCCAACACATACCTGCATGGTCACAAGGAGAGTCAGGGAAGGACCACACCAGGACACGCATAGCCAGTTCATGCGGGGCTGTGGGTGCAAAGGTCATGTCTATTTCTTACTGTAACAGTCTTATAAAGAAGGTTTCAGCACCTTGGTCTTTCCAGTTCCTTTCTCTTTTCTGGGATTATAGGCTGCTGTCCCAACATCTGAGCACAGGATGAGGAGAAATAGTTGCTTTCAGCCACCAGCGTCTATCACCCGTTATGGTGGGACTCCCTCCCCATCTTCAACAATGGCAGAAAAGTTTGAGGGGCTTCTCCCTTCCCCAAACTAGAGCCCTTTACGAGGCACATTCATCTCTACCATTACCAGTGTGAAAGCTGACTGACCTGAAAGAGATTTTGTAGCCTGTTAAGGAGACAGACTTTCCAGAAAGCCCCCAATTTCACTAACTCACTGGGAAAGAAATGAGTGTAGATTTGGAAAGTTGGAACTTCCTTAAGTTGGAGAAGACAAGATAGGCGGGACACCCTTATATCAGGGTACACCAAATGTCCCTCAGTTTACCTGCAATGTGGGGCCACTTGCAGAGAACACAGAGATCTTAGGTTCCCACACACTGATCAGTGTGTTGTGCATGGCCAATCCTCTGGATAACTCAGGGGACACATTGGCTGTACCACTGTGCTTTTGGGGGGTGCTGTGTGCCTAAAGAATGCGCCTCTTTGTGATAGGTAGGACTACATATCCATGGGGTCTGGGAAATGTTACAATAGGGCTAGACACCCTTTGTAAGCACTAGTACCTATGATCAGAATGCACAGACACATTAAACTATCATTCCTGAATCCTGTGTACACAAACTCTGCTGTCCGCTGTCCTCTGTGCACAGCCTTCAGTCAGAGGTGATGTCAGCACCAGGGAAAGCAAACATAATTATACAGATAGCCCACATAGGGATATGTTGATTAAAACTCTGGCTAAGGTCTCAGTGAGGTAAATCTCACCAGCAGGAAGAGTAAGGCTAACTGTTAGCACTTAGGAAAAGTAACTAAATACCCTTATTTGTGAATTACCACGTTCAAAGGCCTGCAATTATTATTATTACCTTTAAGGATGAAAATAAATCCTTTGAATGCAAGGTAAACACTGCCTGTGGGTGACTTCTTATCTCAGTGCTCAAGTCTAGTTTCCTTGCAGGTGAAGGTGTTGGCTACTCTTCTGTCTTATGAGAGACTCTGTGGTTAGCACACTCCCACTTCACCCCAGTAGATGCTCAGTAGACACTTCCCAAAAGGATAAAGTATGTGCTAACAAAGCTTCCTGGATAGCATTCCGATAGCCTTGTTAACAGTGTTGGTCATTGTGGGCCCATGCTCCCAAGACACACTGCATCTACACACTCCCAGAATTCACTACATCTATTCTACGTGAATCTAAACCCATGCAGACATCTTCACACCAGAACTGGATTTCAGACAGCAGCATTATACGATACATAGGCATTTCTAGATCTGTACCTGGCTTTGAGATTAAAAACTAGCAATATTAGGGAAGAAAATCCAGGCCCCAGCCTATGGAGCATGCAAAAAAAGAGAAGTGAACGTGGACATTCAGGTCTGTGAGAGATCAGAGCAGGCATCTTCTCAGAGTCAGATGGAGGTGGTCTGGCCAAGCCTCATGGAGGGACACTGTTCGGGAAGAGTGAGCTGCTCAGGCCAATTGCATGGGAGTGGTACACATGCAGTGACCACTTGGAGATCAGTGCCCCAAAGCATCAAGGGGTCAGCAGTGGCCAGAACATTGAGGGCCACACAAAAGAGTTCTATTCTAAACGTGATGCAAAGCCATTGATGGACTGGTAGTAAAGAGCTGATCTCTCTCTCTCTCTGTAAAAAATGTAGTGATTGGCAGGCAGCTACATGCAGGGAAATAAAGAGTCAGGGAAACTGGGCTGAAGACTTCTCAGTCAGGGAATGTGCACCCCTTAAGCAAGCAGATGGTGGATGCCACCCTGACTCAGCATTCACACGAGGGGCAGTGTCAACTTCTCTGTCTTTATACTACTGGGCATAAATAATGACCATGACATATCCATGGCTTCCAGGAGCCTGCTCCTCAGTCAAGCCATGCCTCTGTACCTGGGCAAGACAGAGACTAAAAAGGAACTTCCAGGTATTTTCCCAGAGTAGTCTAGACCTCGAACACCTACTGAGTCTGAGGCTGGCCTCCCCCCTCAGGGGTTATGGAAGCTGGTAGAAACTGATGTTGCTTTGCTTGCAGATTCATCCCAGATGCGCACCACTTGTAAATTCTCCTGCAGTTTCCATTCACCCAGTCTTCCAAAGCTGATCCCAAGTCCTGCTCCATGACATAACCAAGCTTTATGACACAAACCTTTTCTTTTAGAAGCTGCCTGCCATCTCTCTCTGAAAAACATCTCCCATGTGCTCAATGCTGAATCAATGCAAGTGAAAATGTCAGTCGCACTCCTAAAGCAAGTCCATGACAACTTACAAATCGTGACCAAGACATGCAACTTCAAAGTCACAGCAGAGAAGTTACAGAGAGACCACAAAAGACTTTGGAAACAGAAGTTGTAAAAAAAAAAAAAAAAAAAAAAAAAAAAAAAAAAAAAAAAAAAAAAAAAAAAAAAAAAAAAAAAAAAAAAAAAAAAGCATAGGGCTTAGACTACATCTAATCATGCTGGGCCCCCATCTTACGGATGCAGGCTTTGAGCTGGCACATTGATAGAAGCCACATGCAGTTGGATTATACTTGCTGCCATGTGACCAGCCCTTAGATGCCAATAGAGGAACCACACCTGCATAGTGGAGCTGGTCGTTATAGCTTAAGACGAATGTCAGAGGCAGGCAAGTTCTGAAAATGGTTGTAGGTGGCTCCCAAGCCCTGCCCATTGCTCCCCTCTTACCCATGGTGCATTCTGTCTATATTCACCTAGCTTCCACACTGTGGCAGATATCTCCTGCTGGACAAGTGGCATCACATCAGGGTTTACCTTCCCATTTCATAACAGGATGTTCGCCTGTTTAACTGAGGTAGAGAGAAGGTGGCTGTGCTACCCATATCTACAGTCCTCTGAGGATGGTAGGAAACGGCTGTGGCCCACCCACCTGCAGTGAGCACCATTCCCAACTGGGATGTTCCTTGCTTCAGTCTGACATCTCACACCAACCTGCAGCTGAGGGATGCCCACTGCATGGTGACAAGGCTAAATCATGTGGCCAAGATGACAGGGGCAGCCTGGGTCATGCTTTGGTGGCATATTTTTAAAATGGCTGCTGCTTAATTGTCCTTGGGAGGGTCACAATCCAATAGCAGGTGGGTCACAAGGCTGCCATGCCCTGAGCAAGCTCCTCCCTAGAAGCAGGGGTGGGATTATGCTCTTTAGTGTACTCCCTATGACGCTCACAGTCTGGGGGTACACACAGACATATAACTCTATCCTCGGACCTCCCTCCACCTTTGGAAAAGCTCCTGCTTCCCAGGTCACAATCAGTCAGGACAGATCTTCCTCTGCTATGTACCCAGAACTCCCAGATCTCCCAAAGTCAAACAGTGCGTATTTTCATGCCTGCATGTATGTGTAGGCATGTGTCTTCACGCATATAGTTGTTTCCCTATTAGCAAACTTCATGTCATCTCACTAGAAGTAGAAAGATACAAAACAGACTTTGGATGTTTGCCGACTGTCCTCGTAGCCTGACTTTCTGCAGATATTTATGGAATTCTCATTGCTGTTTCAGATTTGGGAGATCATGGATTCATGAGAAAGGGAGGCTCTGTCAGGGCCGAGGGGAGATAATGTCTCTGGCTAGACAACCAGGTGATCCCTGAAGAGGTGTGTCCCTAGGAGCCCGAGATCAGACCTTGGTCCCATCTTCCAGTGTGGGGATGGACCAGTGGAGTCAGCAAGAAGGCTGAATACAGGGGAGATTCATGCTGCCTTGCTCAAGCCAGGCCCATCTGTTCCTAACCATCCAGTGGGCACAGAAGACAGCCTAGTGGTGGCCTCTCTCCCCTTCTCCAGCCTCCTGCTCAGTTGTGAACTGAACAGTGGCCGAGCACCAGGAGACCATGTATGCTAAGCTGTCAGTTTTAGCATTCCTGAATAACTGACTTTTCTTCGTTTCTTCTTCTCCCCCTCCCAACACCTGCAGCTGGAGCTGACACAGAAGTTAACTACCCCAGTACTTTGGAATCAGGAAATGTTGTAACAAAATGTTTGAGGCTGGATCAGCTCCAATTCCTTGAAGAAGCTTCTCTTCCGTTATTCATCTCCTTACTGAAGTGTTTGGCAGAATTTTTCCAGTGCTGTTGGTCTCTACATTTGGAATGCTTCAGATACTGGGAGGTGGAAGAGTGCTGACGAGATGGGGAGGCTTGAGCCGTGTCTGTAGCACAAGAGTGGTTGTGTATGGAGCTAGATGGACCTAGGAAGCTGGGGAGGCTCCTGGGTGATGTAGTCCCTCCATCCAAAGGACAGGTGACCCAAGAGGAGGGACTACATGGGTCTGTTCTTTCTCTCTGAACACATGAGCACATGGAGATGGCAGTGCTCTGAACACTGACGAAAGGGGCCGGGGTGGATTCTCGGGCTTTGGTCTCAGATAAGCACACAGAGATGGCAGTGCCCTGAACACCTACAGAAGGCCAGGGTAGAGCCCGAGCCATGCTCTCAGACTTCTACCCTCTAGGAATGAGAGGTTAGCTGAGTCCTATTAAATCTCCCAGACTGTGGCATTCTGTTACTGCATCCTGACAGAATGTACAAGGAGGGTTGTGTTTGTATAGCGAGAGAAACAAACAAAAATCCCTGCAGTGCATCCATCTTGCAAATCTATTTATAAATGCATCAAGTTTTCTTAAAACCAAATATAGAGACTAAGGAGCAGCTCAGTGGTACCAACATCTGATAAGCATGCTTGAAGCTCTGGGGTTGGTCCCCAACACCACACACACACACACACTTTTGAATTAACCAGTTTGTTAAATGTTTTATTTACATATGTTCTTTTTCATTTAAAAATAATGTAAGTTCAGTCATACTCATCCAGGTGGTATGTGGCTGTAATGTGATTCAGAGTCCCTCAGGACCAGAGACTCCCTCCCGAGAAAAGCAACATTCTGGAACTGTCCCAGCCTCTGACACAAGATTAATGGTGAGAGCTACAGGTGGGCAGGGCAACATAACCTGGAAGTCTTCTGCCCAAGTAACTCAACAACAGGGGATTCTCAAGAACAATGCTTCTGTCCTTAAACCCTCTGGGCAAATGTCACTAGGATGTCCCTGGCTGAAAAATTTTGATTAATTCCTGACAGCCACCGGTGAAGTCCCAGCTACACCATTGGTTTGTACTAATATGAGAGGTCACTGGTCCTGACCCCCACCTCCCATTGGCCTTTATAGAGAGGCAGGAGCTAGTGGCTGCCTATCCTCTTAAGTGGTCAGCATACACTCTTTCCTGTTGCTTTGGGATGACTCCTGGCAGACCCTAAGTTCAGAGACTTCAGAAGTTTCTGTACACCTGGAGTCTGGAATTCCCTTCTCCTTTGAAGCTCGCTGTAAGGGTGCCCTCCTGAATGCTCCTCCCCTCCCCTGGCTCCCAGGACACTGTACTGTTTACTTGAGGCTCTCGTGGGAATGGGAGACTGGTCTCCACCATCACTGCTTAACTTTCCTATCCCTGGCTGCTTCTGACACTGCGCCATATTTCAGAACATAGGAGCAAGGGCAGTGGGAAGAGAAGCAGCTGTTGAGATGGGCTTCTGCTGCTGTCAGGGAAGCTGCACTTACAGGCAGAGACGGGCCTGGGCCTGGGCCTGGGCAACCCCAGCAACACTGCACTCGAGACCTCCTCTAGCTCATCCACAGTGACCCCCATGGTCCAAAGCCCTTTCCCTTGTCATGGAAACCCTAGAGCAGAGCAGTTGGGAGCCAGGCCAGTCTGATTAATGAGCCAGGGTCCAGAGCTGGCATGCTTGCACTTTTCTTTGGGTTCTGCTTCTGCCCTTCATGGACCAGATCTGTCTGTATGTCCACTGGGGCTACCCATGCCAACTCCCAGGGGCAGCTCTATTGACTACTATGTCCCCATCAGACTTTATTTGGGATCCCACCTAGTTATAGAAACGACCCTACTAAGTTGGTTTGCTGTGACAGACATACTGCCAGGCAATCAGATCCTCATTCTTACCCTTGGTGTCTAACTCTGCCTTTGTGAGAATCCCATTTGATCAGGTGAGACCTCTTCACTCAATCAAGCTCCTTTCAGGAGTTTTCCACCCCGACTCCCCGGCACACAGCCTGCTACTCTTTCCTGTACTCAGTGAAGTTCAGTCTGTCTTGCTCCCTCCCTTCCCCTCTCTCTGTCTGTTTCTCTCCCTCTCTCGCTCTATCTCCAGGATTCTCCAAGGGCATTTCCTCACCCTGTGTCAGCCCCTCTTTTCCTGAGCACCTGCCATACATCAGCAGCTCGATAGAGCGACAGTGCCCACTGCCCACAGACAGCATAAGGTGAAGAGGAAGGAAAGCCTGGATGGACAGGAACAGGCATGCCAAGATCTAAAGAGAAACAAAGTGCTGCCCTTGCTGAGTCCACTGAGTATGGCACGGGCAGACTCTGCCAGGCAAGTGGGCTTTTGCACTTGGCATTCTGTTCCTTGACATGTGTGCAACATAGAAGTGCAAAGAGTGATGGAGTGTTTTCCTGACACACTTAGGCCCCATAGGTGTGCAATGAAGATTAATGGCCTTAGATGCCCATCCTCCTGAGGTGCCAACAGGGGTCTTCAGGGGCAGGTAAGGATTGAGGATGGAGAGGTGAGTCAGGGCAGAGGCAGATGTCAGCAGAGTATGACTGCTGATTCACAGGCTGGAGGAAAAGTCTCAGCTAAGGGATTCAGGGACCTCTAGACCCCAAACAAGGCATTGGGATGGATTCTGCCCCATGAGACTTCCCAGCTGCAGAGCAGGGAGACCGTATATTCACTGTTCAACCCCCTAAGTTCAAGGCCACTGACCACACCAGCAACAGGATCTGTGCTGAAGATGTTGTTTACATGGTCATGGCAGATCCTTAGGACCTTTCAGCTTCTGCCTCTCGTCCATGTCACAGTGTCTCCTGGTTCATTCCAAATAGACCCCCAGCTTCTCCCTGCAGGCAGACCTTACTTTTGGTCACCTATGACAGTCTTCCTTGGTGACCTCCCACTCAGCCTGTTAAGCTGCACCCCAGTAGCTATCCACCTGCCTGCCTCTTTACCAGATCTCAGACCTGACAGCCGGGGCATCTATGCTCTTCACCTTCCTCCTAACACATGAGAATTATAATCCACCAGCATGATGGAAAAGCAAAGCAACTAAAAACATAATGCAGCTTAGGTGACTTTCTCTTCATCATTAAGAAGAATATAATATTTCCAGGACCTCAACACACACTGGGTCCCTGAGGACCACAGCATCTGTTGGATTCTGAAATCTGTGTTGTGGTGGGTTTGGGAACCCTTGCCTTTATTTCACTTTTTAGTCTGACACCAGGCAACCAGTAGATGGCTCCTAACCTGTGCTGAAATAAATGGTGTTTAAGTTTAGCCACACTGAACAGAACAAAGGGAGGTCAGTGAGGCCTGAAGACCACTAAGAGCAGGTGAGTCAGCTTGGGTGGGTGGGTGGGGGGGCACAGACTGGAGCTGAGGTGGAGCCATGTCCAAACCTCTTCAGGCCTGGGCCCAGAAGCTGCCGCCTGATCCCCAGAGGGTCCCCTCAAATCCTGCAGTGTTCGCTGGGGTTCTCTTCCTTCCCCCTCAGAGCTCACAGAGAGCAGACCAGGTACCTGAACACCACTCAAGGAATCGAATGCTTGTCTTCCCTGGACCTCACAGCCATCAGCAGCTCCTCGGGAACTCAGACCAAGCACTCTGGAGGGTTGCCCTGCTCTGTCCCTCTGTGGACAGCCACCTGCTCTGGCTAACCAGGATCTGTATTAAGGAGTTCTTAGCAGAAACGGAACAGAGAATCACCGAAAGCATGGCCCAAATGCCGGCAACTCTTCTAACAGTAATCAACGTCTCATGTTTAATTAATGTTCCCTGAGTTTGCTGGGGGATGAAAGCAATTTTCTATTAGTAGGAGAAACACGTATGTGCTCAAGGATGTTTAATAAATTCTCCACGGCAACCCTCCTGTCAACTCCTAAAAATCCATCTCTACTCCACCTCTTGGAAGCAACCGTCTCCTCTCATGGCAGGCGACTTAGAGTTTGCACTGACTCTTACCTGTCTGAGGGTGGGGTGCTCTTGCCATGTGACACTGCCTCTTACACTTGTCCAGCTTCTCACGGATTCTCCCTGCTCCAGGACAACACTCCATGGAAGCCCAGCAGCTAGCATGCACTGTACAAGCCTGTCTCTAGCTGAGTAATGTAAATGTGTGCTCCTGTTTTCTGATGGGACATTGGCATCTGTCCCATGCACATTCATGCCCTCATCTGGATGTGAGTTCTTATGCAAACTAGACTGGTGTGGGGGACACTGTGTCAGCAATGATCGTTGCCACTAAGATCCATATGGGATCAGTATTGTGCCTTCTGGAGTGGTGGTGGTGGTGCCCTCTGGGGTGGTGGTGCTGGTGCTGGCTTTTATCTTTCCAGGCTGGAAGACAGACCTGGCTTATGGTCAGGATGCAGAGCTGAGCCATGAAAGGCTTCAAACATATTTATTCCTCTGGCCATAGAGAATGCTAGCTGCTTTTCCTGTAACAGCAAAATCTCCCACTAACCATCAGAAGCTGCAGAGCCTCACATGGACTGTGGCTCTATGGCTTTCTTTTTCCATGACTTCTCCCATGTGCACCATCCAGAAAGATGACTAGACCAATGAGAAAGCTGTTGCTGCACCCGAACGGAAGGGCCTATGACACAGTGAGGCCAACAGGTAGGTTCAGCCTCTGATGGAGCAGCTCCATGGTGGCAAAGACTGGTGGTGACTACAGTGGATAACTAGGGGAGCTTTTCCTCCCAGTGGTATTTATAATGTAAGAGATGGTATGACATGACTGACCGGGCGACATAAAAACCTCTAAGAAATGCTAATGCTGCTTTCAACCCCAGGAGTTCCTGACCTGCAGCTCTGCACATAAACTTAAATGGTGTGAAGAGGCCAAGGCTAGACAAATGATTCTCTCCCCTTATGACACCTCAGGGATGGCCCAGTGTGTATAGCATAACTTTGCTCTACCTTCCCCTCCAGGTATCAAGTTGAACTTCAGTGTGAGAACCTTTGTCACTCCCTGAGGAGGTTTTTGTCGACAAAAGGTTATCTTGGGTGGTTTTGTTTTAGGCTGGGGATGATCTGTGAGCTCTTGAGTCATGAGATCACCCAGCAAATAACAGCAGCAAACAGCCAGGGAATCAACTGACAGAAGGCTATCAACTAACTAGACAGGTTAACGAGTCAGTGTTGACTGTCAGATGCCCGCTTGATTCCTGATCCTGTTGGGGACTACCGCTGAGAAAGCCCCTCGGGAGCTGTGATGACGTGGCTGGCCCTCCCAGCACAGGCCGTGAGTCCACTGACCACTGTGCTCGAAGTTATGAGCTCCTGGGTCTTTACCGTCTCCCACTCAGCACCTCACTGAATATGAGAGCATCACTGTGCTGTTGAGGTAGGTGACTGGTTGGCTCCTGTCCCCTCACTTATTTGTACCTGCTCTTATTCCTATGACAGCCAAGGTCATAGGGTCTGATGACAGATGAACGTTACTGGGTGTCAATGAATTCTATTTTGCTCCACTATAATACCAGAGTGCCTGGTAGCACCTTGGAGGACCTACCAGAGGTAGCACGACCCCCACTCTATGCAGTGTGATAAGAGAAATCTTTGATACTCTTTCAAGAGCCTTGGTGCCTGGGTCTCTTCTGCTTCCATGTTCTACAGATAGCAACTCCAGCAAGTGGCCCATGTCTGGAGCAGTTTGTCATGGGCAGGGGGAAAAGCTTGTATACACGACACATCTGAACTCAAGTGTGGATCTCTGTACGTCTCCCAGGACCTGTGGAGTCCTTCCTCCTGCTGGTCTCCAGGTGCCCATGTCACCCTGGCACCCAAGCTCTGCTCTACCCTCTTTGTGCCCTTCTCCAATGTCCCTTAGAGAGCTTTCACTTACCTCTCTAGTGTGGTGCTGGGCACTATGATGCCATGAGGTCTTGTGAGGGTATGTAGTACACAAACCAATGCTGACAGGTAGCGCTGGGCTCTCTGGTGCTATCCTCTTCATTCATTATTTGTGATACTATCTTTTTCCTGTATCTTTAAATGCTCTATAACTTAATTTCTCACCTTTTCTTATTAACCCACCCATCACATCTGCCATCCATCCATCCACTACTTTATCCATTATGCTATCCATGCTTGGGCAGCAGGGAGGAGGGAGTGAGGTGCAGAGTTATTGCTGAGGCTGGAAAGACTGTGAGGATACTATTGCTTCTCATGAAGGCACATGAGCAAGGAAGAAGGTGGTATCTGAAATACAGCCTCCATAATACAAATCAGGAGGCTGGGTGCAAGGTGCATATACCATACACAGGTCTAGGGTGGGACCGAGCAACCAGGTGACACCATCTTTTCTGACTGGCCTTGGGGTTGGACTGCAGGGTGCTGTCAGCCAGATGTGGTGGTCTGAGTAAGAATGGCCTCTAGAGGCTCATATATTCGAATTCTTAGTCACCAGGGAGTGGAAATCGTTTCATAGAATTAGAAAGATTATTATTGGACGAAGTGCATTACCAGGAGATGGGCACTGAGGTCTCAAAAGCCCATGCTAGACCCTGTCTCACGGTCTTTGCCTGTAGATGAGGATGCATCCATCTCTCAGCTACTTTCTCAACACCATGCCCACCACACCTGCCAACATACTTCCCATCAAGATGATATTGGATTCAGTCTCTTTAGCAAGACCCCAGTTAAATTATGTATCTTCTAAGAGTTGCCATGCTCATTATATCTTTTCACAGCAATAGAACCACAATTAAGACACTGGACATCATAGGATATTTGAGGGACATTTCTGTGGAAGCCAATCCTATGACATAGTCCAGATGAGTGATATGCAATGTATGTGGCCAGTGGTAAGCTGGGGACAGGGCAAAAGTGACTCTGTCCATGCAGCTTCCTATGAATCTATATTTATAAATTTTATCACAAAAGGCTAAAATTATTTGAAGAAAAGAAAAATGAAACCAACTGTTCTCAAATATCACAATGGTCCCAGATATCCATGGTGGCCAGGAAGGAGCAGGATGGGTCTCCAGTGATCTCCCTGCAGCCAGGGTCAGGTAGGAACTGGTGGGCCAGAGACCAGTTGGTCCAGGCTGCTCAGAGCACAGCAGGGAAGGTGCCAGTGTAGGCTCCACTGAATTCTGTGTCCCACTCATCTAGCTTGCTAAGTTTCCTTCTGGGCTGACTGAATGCCAGAGTGTAGGTTATGGGGGCAGCATTGTCTCTGTGAGGTTCAGATCCTGGGACAGGAAGTAAAGGGAACAGCCTGGCCTGGGCCTGTGGGGGTGGTACTGTCTCTTTGACAATCTAGACAAAAAGCAAGAGGGAAGGAGGGCCCAGCTGCCTGGAGGGAGATGCTGCAGGTGCCACAGGGGTAATTTAAGAATTCTGGGCTGGAGTCCACAGGTGGCAGGTGTCTTTGGCTCCACATTTCTCCAAGTCCACACTGCCCAAGGGAAGGCTACCTCTTCCTGTTCCCTGACTCAGACTTCCACACTGGGCTCCAAATCCTAGTAGACAGTGACTAAAGAAGCCCTGCAGCTACCAGAGAGAGGGCTTTGGAAGGTGCTGCATAGGTGATGGGCATCCGGGGCTCTACTAGGAAAAGGCAAGACCTTCTGAACCTCAGAGAATGCACGGCTATACGGTAGACAGTCTATAGTCCTTCCGAGGTTCAGAGAGAGCCACTCAGTCCCACTCTGCCTTTGGCCGTTAGTGTAGGCTTCACTCCTATGGAAGTGTCCCTGGTCTCACTATGATTTTTATCTCTACTCAATGTCTGATGTAAAGCACTTGTCTTGTCTGTTTGGATAGTCAGTCCGGTGGCCATACAATCTGGGTGGCTGGTGTGCAAGCCTCCTCAAACTTCAGATTGTGGATGCTCTGAGAAAGAGTCCTAACAGACATACGGTTGAGAGAGCCAGACCCCCAAAGACTTAACTTCAGACAGTTTAGTTTAAATCATCAAAAAGTGAGTGGAGATGGGGGGAGGGGGTGGGGGAGGGGGAGAGAGAGAGCAGGTCAGCCGTAGCCTCGCACCCATGCACACACGGGTCCTGAAAGCTTTGCTGAATGAATGGCTGTGCTTCACTTCCTGCCCATTGATCCTACTTGGTCATTTCTGCTTTGATCTGATTTTCAGGAGCCTTGAGCAGGACGGGACAGAGCTACTATCGTGTCAGTGAGTCGGCTCTCATACTCTCTAACCCGATGAGAACAGAGTGTGGTGGGCTTTTGGGGAATTTTAAATTGTAATATAAATCCTTTCCCACAAGTGTAGCTCCTTTCAGATGGACAGAGAGGTGACAGAGCAGTAGCCGTGGCCCACCGTCATTGAGAGTCCTGCAGTGTTCATGGCTACACCCTTGTTAGCAGCTGCCAATGACAGTCAGCAGTCTAAGCTCACCTCTCCCTTGCCATGCTGAGCACCTGTCCATGGCCATGGGTACTCTGTGTTACTGAGACCCTCAGAGCCTTCCTTCCCATCACTGTGGGCTATGCTGACCAGGCACCCTGGGGCCCAGGTGATGAGTGAGTGTACACTTCATAAACCCCTCTACATTACAGTCCCACCTGGACCAACAAACTATGGCCACACCGTCAAAGTATGGACAGGTAGAAAGCTGGCAGTTTGTACCAGTGGTGGTGGTGGTGGGGGGGTGACTGAAATCCAGTAGGTACACTGCTGAGTGAGCTTGGCTGGGGAAGAGGGTGAAGGTTCCCCAGTGACCTCAGCAGACTCGTGCCCAGAGCAGTGGCGGTCCTGGTGCCGTGAGACATAGCCGACTTGGTTACTTGGGATAGACAACAGGATAGATACCCTGGAGCCAAGGCCCTGCCTACAGGGATCAATGTGGCAGGGACATGGCTCACCCACGATGTGGTGACCCTTGTAGTGTGTGGCTTCTCTGTTCTCTCCACGGTTCCCAGCCACGGTGGTGACTAGGAGAAAAGCCACAGCTGCCCTTAGAGATCATTATAAACAGGTTCCCTGTAATTGGAAGATAAACCTTCCAAGTTCATTGCTGTCTCAAATTCATCTTTAACTTAAAAAGAGGCACCAATAATTAAAGCCAAATGTATGGGGCAGGAAAGCATGTGTGGAGGGCAGATAAGAACCCTGGTCTCTTTGATTGTGTCTCATTTTTGCCTTGGAGACTTTTAATCCCTCGACCTTCAGAGTCAAGCTCTTAATTATTTTTTTTTATTTCATTTTTGGCATCAGTGAATGCCAGAACATCTTGTGTACAGCCCTCCCTGGTGGGAACTCCCAGGGGCACAGCTAGGTCCTGGGGTAGTATAACAGGCACAGAAAGCCACAAGGGGCCTTCTATTCTGTGTCTATCTGTATAGTGGTCTTTTCTCTCCAGCATCAAAACACAAAAGCCACCTTCCTAGTGGCCTCTGGGTCCTGTAAAGAGGACATGTGGCCTCCTGCCTGTGTGCTGAGGATCAGCTGGACCCTTCACAGAGACCCAGGACAACTTAGAAGACACCATGGCTAGGCAGGACTTGCCAGCAAAGACATCAGGCACTTATCAAGCCCCTATTGTATGCAGTGCAGCTGGCAGAGATGGTGATGGAGAGACAAAAATGTCTGAGATCCCACCCAGCCTGAAGGTGAGTATAGCTGGAGGAAGGTAGGAGCCCCTCCCCGATTTTTGCCTGTTTGGGGGCTCATAACACAGGGTCTGAAATACAAAGACAGGGCGCTATCTATGGCATTGACTTCTCAACTGTGTGTAACTCTCAGACATAACTGTATTTTAATGTTTCACTCCAGCTGAGGGCCCTGAGCCTAGCAGCCATACCCCAACCAACATCCCTGCTAGGAGTCAGGAATACAGCTTTCTACCCAGGATACCTGCCTGGCCCAAGGCACTGGAGGACCCAGGGCTCTGCAGATGGTGGTCTCCTATACTCAAAGGGGGAGAGGGCTCCTAGCAGGGGAGAAAGCATGTTCTTCTTCTTCAACAGAAACAGACAGACTATGAATTCATAAGGCTTATCACACATTCCAGTACAGGAAATGCCAAATGAGCTATTAGCAGTGGGGACACCTGAGTCACAGCATCCATTCCAGAGGGACTGTGTCATAGGGAGATCCAGGCCAGACCTAGGGATGCATGATGGTTGGGGATGGAAAGGTAAATCATGACATAGGCACTGATAGGTATCCTCTGTACACAGGATCTGGGGTGTCTTCAGGCTCACCCAATGGTCTACAGTTGTGGCCTGGGGACATATACACACAAAAGTTGCAGCACATGAGGGTGTGCTCAGCAGAAGGACCTGTGTGCAATGCCAGAAGCAAACTGGCCACTTTTAGCTGAGTATCTACCCTAGAGATTTTCTGGGAGTGCCTAGATGTGACATCTGGTAAAGCATACTCTGCACGTCACAAGAGGAGGGGCCAGACATCCCTGCAGGGCCATGAAGGAGGAGGAGAAAGGTGTCTGGCCTGCCAGAAGAAGTGAGAGAGAATGAGTTTCTGGGCATCATGAATGGGACACATACTCAAAGGGAGATGGTCTGAAAAGCCCAGGATGCCTCCTTTCCATTAAGTCAGGACAGCATGATGAACACCTGACAAGAGCCATTGGAACACACTTACGGAATTTCCTCAGTACCCTCCAGGGAAGCCTCATTCCCACAATGCATCACTCTGCAGCTCTTTGCAGATACACAAGGAGTTCTCAGAAGCCCTGACTGGTAGTGGTTACCAAAAGCTAGGAAGACAGGTTTGAAAACCCAGAATTATTTCTTTATATTGCTCATCTTCTGTCTCAAACTTGAGTTCTTGACCCTTCAGCTACGGTTGGAAAGATTCTGAGCTACAGATCTTTGCCTAGAAATCTGATTACAGGCCAATGGGATGGAGTCTGTATTCTTTCTTGCCCAGCACCTGGCAAACATTCTCCATGTCCTAGATAATTTATGATGGGCATGGAGGCCATGGGGAGATGTACAAGAGGGAGGGAGCCACCAGGACCAGTGAGATTGGGCCACTCTGCCCCTATACCTCAGGGAGGTGCTTCTGAGCTGTGTCATTAGGCAAAGCCCACATGTTTTTTCCCTTCTCCAGGCTACCTCCCTTTCTGACTTGCACCAGCTCACACCCTGGAGAAAGGAAGTTCTTCCCAGGTGAACATCTGTGGGTGCACACATGCACACACCAAAACTAACGTTAAGGAACAGCCTGAGGTCAAGCACAAAGGCTCAGAATGTTGTGCATACTGCAGGGGGACCTGGGGACCTGCGTTTTGTACCACAGATGCTCTAAAAACGGGACCAGAGGCCATTTACTCAGTGACCTCTTCCCTGAAAACTACTCTACATCTGACACTCTCCAGCCCACCTCCTGTTTCTGAGGCACTTCTTCTTTTTTTGACTTGCAACACACCTTTTTGGTTGTTCAGGTTTCCCTTTACCGAAGAGTTTTTGTGACATACAGAAAGTGCCAAGCACTGTGAAGAGAGGGTACCTCACTGCACTGCCCCAATGACTGAACCTTGCCGCATAACATGAATGCTCATATGGTGCTTTCTGAGTGACCATGAGCTTTGACATACAGTGTCCTGTCTCATCCCCATGGCAGCACATTTGGTTACGAAGAGAAGCTGAGGTTAGGAGGGTGTTCCGAAGACCTGAGACAGTCTACAGTTTAGAGATAGGACTTTACGAGGTTACAGTCTCCTTAAGCTATGGCCTCCTGATTGATAAAAGGATCAATGTCACTGTAGCTGGTTCTGGCTTAGAGAAGTGTACATTACATGGTGATGCTCTCAAGCCTATTAGAACACCAGTCTTGTGAAATAGGACGCCCACAAGCTCCTTAACATTTTCTGCAGACAGAAGCCAAGCATACAGAAGCCAGCACAGAGAACCTGGAACGCCAGAGCCAAACAATGCCCAGCCTTTCTTCTCGACAATGCTGCTGCTATTGCTTCAGCTTCCGCCTTTGTTTGTGAGGATCTGCTGGCACTTGGTTCTCATGATAAGTTGATGATTGTTATTTCTGACCCCAACTCAGTCTGCTTCTCAGGCTTCTGACTCCCACACAATCTTTTGGGAACAAAGAATCATAGAGATGAATCCTTAATTAAGACACTAAGTTGGTTCAGCAAATGTCAGAACTCCTGATACCAAGAAGAGAAAAAACAATCTCATTAAACATTTGAATGGTGGACGAATGTGCTAATTAAACACACAGGACAACAAAAACCTGCCCATGGTAAATTTCTCCATCACTAGCATACTCAGCAGGGTTGGAGGTTCTTGGGGTCTCAGCTCTATCTTACAGCGATCTTGGTAGCACCCAGAGCAAACCCTAACTTCAGACCTCTCCCAGAATTCCCCATTCTAGTGTTTTTAAAATAGACAGCGTCAAAAAGTGAATGGAGAATCCCCAGGACAGCTTTGGTGGTGGTGTATACCTGCCATTTCAACATAGGGAGAGAAAGGGTTGTCAGGAGTTCATGGCCAATCTCAGCTACATAGTGAGTTCCACTAGCCCAGGCTACATAATACCTTGTTTGAAGACAAATAAGCTAACCAACCAAGCAACTAACCAATCAAACCTTGAAGTCTCCAGTCCCATGAATCAGAATCAGAAGAACTCATTAAGGTTGAGCTTTCCTGACTATTAATGACCATCATAAGGACACTCATGATTACTGTGTTCCTGGTCAGCAGGTGAGCCATACATAATGGCATAAAGCTACATGTTCTGCAGATGGCATGGCTAGAGTGAACTGACTTGTCTGTGAGGGAGCTGCCAACCACAGGGTTACCTGGAGCTCTTGCAGGGACCAACTATCAACTGGTACCATGTTCTTTTATCCTCACAAGATTTATCTCTCCATGCCTATGTGTGCACAGCTGCCTATGGCTACCTCTGGGTTTCCTCATCTTCTTCCCAGGTTAACCCCTGCAGTGCATGGTCAGTTTCCTAGAGGACTTTACTCCCTTATAATAGACACACTTTCCTTCCTCTGTCCCATTATCATCAAGAATGTTGATTCTAGGCTGTTTCTAGTTTCTGGCTATTATGATGAATGGATAATGTAAATGTGGTATAATTACACAATAGAATATTATCCAGCTATTAAGGAAAATGAGATTATGACAATTTCAGACAGGTATATGGAACTAGCAAAATATAATCCTGAGTGATATAACTTGGACCCCCAAAGGCAAATGTCATGTTTTCTCTTATATGTGGATGTTAGCTTTTAGTCTTTCAATATATTTACTACAGTAGGAATAACCATAGAAGGTAGATAACTAGCAAGGAATAGGTGTGAGGGTGCAGTGTATGGGATGAGGGGTAAAGGATGTCCCTAAAGAAGGGGAAAACATTTAGTGTTATGGAGAGATGAATGGGAGGCTAGAACAGGAGGATTAAATAGGGATGGATGGCAGAGAATGTTGAAAGAAGGACTATGGGGAGATACAACTAACCAAAGACCATCTGAAAAACCATAGAGGGGGGCTGTAGGGTAAGAGCACTGACTGTTCTCCAGAGGACGTGAGTTCAATTCCCAGCAACGACATGGTGGCTCACAACTATCTCTTCTGTATACCGTATACATAATAAATAAATAAATCTAATAAAAAGAAAAACCATATGAACTTTACTGTAGAAGCTTTCTAAAATCTATACATTTTTTAAAAAAGAATCTAAATAAAGTCACCAAATTACAGGTGACAATGCCCCAACTAGACATTTTATGCTACCAAGTAAAACCTCCAGTGACAGGGATGACTTACATTTTGTTGAATAGTTGGTCAAAGGGGCCCCATGGAACCCCTCAAACACCTCAGGCTATTGACAAAGCTGTTGGTTGCTCTCTAGAACCTAAGGGAAGGCCTCATTGATGAAGACGAGTACCTGCCATTGGACATGGGAAAGTTGAGCTGGGGCCTAGTTAGGAGTTTACCTCTATTGATTAGTATTCATGACGCTGCAAGGTACCTGAATGCTACCGGAGGAGAAAGGTAACCATTATTATGACCCAGCCATGAACCTCCTGGCCTACAACAGTGACTTGCCTGCAAGTTGTACTGGAACAATTGTGGCACAAATGTTATGGGAGTGACCAACCACTTTCTGACTGGATTTAAGGCTCACTTCATGGAATGAAACCTATACTTGACACAGCTAAAGTGGCCAAGAGCCTGGGAATCAGCCTTATAGAGGGAAAAACCTATCACAATCATTTTGCTAAAGGATCATAGCAATAAAATATCTCCCAGTAACATGCTGCCATGCCCATGTATCAATGCTTGCTCAACCCATGCCAGAGAAGAGTCTTGCAGCAGATGAGAGCTAACATAGGGACCCACAAATGGAGAGTGTGTAGAAAAAGAGAGATTGTGGGGTACTCAGTCCTAAGTGCAATGTCTTCCTCAAACCTTTCACCTTAAGGCTCAGGAATCTATGAGAAAGAGGAGGCACAAGACAGTAAGACCCACAGGCAGTGAACAAGGAAGCCGTCCTTTACACACAGCAAGCAGGACTGAGGTACAGATGGACTCACAGAGACAGGGCAGCATGCCAAAGACCTTTTCAGGTTCAAGCCAGATGGCGTCTCAGCACTGAGAAGTGGACAGGGCCTCAACCCTCAATGGAGAGGCTTATCTGCCATTAATACCTGCTGGAAAAAGCAATGTGAATTTTCTCCAGTAGACTGTCACTGAGTATATGAACCATACTCCAGAGCAGACACCAAGCCCAGGAGTAGTCAAGCAACATAAAGCAAACTCAGTAGTACTTTTGTGAACTTTTTAATTTATTTTGGTCATTTTTATGTCTTATTGGTCTTTTATTTGTGGGTTTTAATTTTCATTTTTGTGTTTCTTGTTTTTTGTTTTTCTTTGAAGGAGAATGAATATAACATTGAATGGGTAGAGAGGTGGGAAAGGTCTGGGAGGACTTTGAGGAGGAAAAAAATCATCAAAATATATTATATGAACATTTTTTCAATAAAATAATAAAAGAAAAAAGATTGATGATTCCCCTCTACCCCCATTTTGCTATGAAGACGTCATTGTCCACCCTGGATTCTATTTTAGGAGAACAGATGAAATTAGATTTCATGCCTGCTGGAATCACCTTCCTGGAAGTCAGAGAAAAAGCCTGGCTGGGCTTGGCTGCATCCACAGCACTTCTGTGAATTCAGAGGGGGAGGGGAGACAAAGCAAAGAGCTTAAATTTAACATCTGCCCAATAGTCACTGACTTCCGTTTAGGGGGGGCTGTGGGAAGAACATGTTGTGGCTGATTGCATTGTCTCACTGAATCCCATAGAGACTGTATCTTCCTGACTCCTGAGGGGTCCAGAAATCCACTCCATGCTTGGGATGCCTAGTTTTATTCTTGCAGCAACCTTCAAAGTGCAGAAAGTGGCTGCCTCATTTGATAGATGAGGAAACAGTCCCAGAAAGAATACAATGCTTGTCCAAGATGCACAGGGGTGAATCCGAGGTGCTGGATCTGCATGATAGCTGTCCCTTTCTAGCTCTTCAACCCAATGACTATGCCAGCTAGGTGGCTCCAGAGAGGGTGGGTGTTCTTCTGGGTATTTCTAGTTTAGAGTCCATGCAAATTTTACATCTGGTTATAAAAATACTATGCTCCTAATGACATGTCTTTTGGCTGGTCCCTAGAACCTCACCTGAAGATTTGCTGTGCCACACTTTCAACAAAGGAGACTGATGTATGGAAGGTAGCATGGCTGTTGGACACAGCTCACAATCAGTCATTGGACTCTCTTCATGTGGTTTCATTAGCTCACCCTCAGGCTTTTTTGGTTGCTGGATTTGTTTTTGAAATAATTTCTGTTGCAGCAGTATTGCCAAAAGCTTTGAAGTAAGATGTGATCTGTACCCAGACCGTGTGCAGTCCACACCTTTATCATCTGTTTGGAAGGGAGTTGAAAAGGGTTCCCAGCTGAGGAACAACCACTGGACTTCACTCCTAGGAAAGCAACCAGTGTCAGCTGTCTTTTGAGGACATGCTGTCCAAGATACCCAAGGACAGAATGGGCAATGCTGAGTGACTGGGTCCACAACATACAATGTGTAGCTACCCATCTGGGTTCTTTCCAGCATACATTTGAAATCAGCCTGGGCAATGATCTGTTTTGCTTTGGCCACCCTGCAGCTATGTAGCAGATGATTAACTAAACCACTAATCTCAACCTCATATTGTTGGCAATCTGGTGCTCCATGGGTACCGATGCTGAAATGTCCTACCCCGATGCTTCCCATCAGATCTGCAGAGCTAGCCCTGCCAGCTCCAGACAGACCTGTTTTTCTTTATCCTTACAGGAGAGGGATGGCTGGACACCTTCCTGCACCCCCTTCATTGCATGTGGCAGGGCAGGAATTGGAAGCCAGGATGATTCCACTCTCAGCTAAAGCTCTCTGCCTCAGAGCTACTTCTAGGCATCACCTTTCAAGCCAAATGTTTTATGTCATTAACTGACATGAAAATAGCCTTCAAGCAGACTAGCTGTCTGTTCAGCTGAGGATATCAGAGCCCTGGCTGTGCTCTAAGGGATAAGTCATCCATCCCCTCCCATCAACCCAGGCACTGTAGTGAACCCAGACCCTCCATAAGCTGCTCAAGGCTGCTCAGTATGTCACTTTGGTAGCTGATATGACTCAAGGTCCTTCTACGGGTCTGATATTGTCCTTGGAAAATGGGCAGCAATGTCTTGAGACAATTTATTTGTTAAAATTAGCTGTGCAGGTTATGGCTGGTGTCTTCCAGGTAGCGTCAGAGATGAGACCCAATATTCTACAATGCATTGTG
This sequence comes from Sigmodon hispidus, assembly GCA_004025045.1. Taxonomy (NCBI): domain Eukaryota; kingdom Metazoa; phylum Chordata; class Mammalia; order Rodentia; family Cricetidae; genus Sigmodon; species Sigmodon hispidus. The sequence continues at coordinate 75,620 of PVIH01003622.1, forward strand.
TCTCATGCAGAGGTCAGGGAGCTGTTCCAGTGGATGGCTCTTCCTCTTGTAAGGCTTCCTTGCTATGTAGTTCTAGAATAGTCTCCTACAAGGCCTCAAACATCTGTAGAAAAAGCCAGCTGTGGAACCTTCCATCTCATGTTGGTTTGGTTGGCATAAGTCACCAAAGCCTGGCCTTTGGTTGTGTACGGTCACCTCCTTCCCACCCCATTTTATCCTTAGCCTTCTAAGCCAGCAAAGGAAGGTCTCATTTCCTGAAACACCCCTGTCTCTTCATTATCAGAAAAACTGCTCTGGGAATAACGGCTCTGTGCTTTTCTGTAGTTTTATATTGAGATGTGGTCCCCTTGTGCGGCCCAGGATGGCCTTGGATCCTCAGTCTCTTGTGTGCTGGCGTTACAGGCGTGCACTGCCACAGCTGTTTGATCTCAGCTTTTTAAAGAAAGGATGTTGTAGAATATTATTTTATGATGTGTCACATTTGGTTATGCTGTGGAACATTTGCTTTAATGATGCAAAGATGTGATGCATTCTTTTATGTTGTGTTTATTTAGTTCTGTGAAGCTGAGCTACTTTGCCTGCCTGAAACACCTGATGATCTAATAAAGAGCTGAACGGCCAATAGCAAGGCAGGAGAAAGAGATAGGAAGGGCTGGTCAGCAGAGAGATTAAAGATAAAAAGAAATCTGGGAGGAGAAGATTGATGAGCAAAATAAGGAGGAGAGGAGATCTTGAGGGGCCAGCAACCCAGCTACACAGCAAGACATGGAGTAAGAGTAAAGAAAAGTATATAGAATAGAGAAAGATAAAAGCCCAGAGACAAAGAAAAGCTGGCTAGAAACAGGCCAAGCTAAGGCCAGGCAGTCATAAGAAGAAATAAATTTTTAAGTATTTATTTGGAAGCTGAGTGGTGGGCCCCACAAAGAACAAAAGAGTAAAAAAATTACTAGCTTGAAGAGGGAGTGGCCATAGTGCGTAAATTCCCCTGACATTCTGGTCTCTCAGCACAGGAGGGGGCAGCCAGTATGGGGAACACCTGACAGGTGCCTCCAGGACTCCTAAATTTTGTAATCATTGGGCTAGACCTTTATGATCACATTCTTACTTTTTGTGTTTCCTACCTCTCAGTGCCATTCCTGCTTCAAGCAAGCTACAGCAGGCCTTAATGATAGATATGGACAGGAAGCCTGTCCCATAGTGCAGGGCACAGTCATGAAGCCATGCTTCAATCAGCTGTCACAGATCAATGGCCAGTGACAGAGGCTTGCAGAGATGCTTCATGTGCGGCTGGGACCGTGCAACTCTGCTGGGGAACCTATTTTTCATAATTATAGTTTATACACTTAAGCTATTTTTATTTTTAAATTAAATACCTATGTGTATTAGGATCTTCAGACAGAAGCACACGCACTTCATTCCAAAGAGGGTTTGCATCTGTCACAAATTAAAAATATAAAATTAACAAATGTAAATAAGACCAGCAATCTCAATGAACGGTTACAGCCATCCTCTATCTCAATGACTGCATTTTACTTCTAGAAAGAACTCCGAACGATCAGCCACCCTCGGAGCACAACGCCCAGCTGCTTGGCACTCCACATTGCAGTAATGTTTCCTCTGCAGCTGGGATCCTGGCTTCTGTCCCATTGCCAACTTCTGCAAGCCGGAGTTGCTTCTCAGGGAAGGGCAGTGTTGGTGGAAGTCCGCCTGACAGATGCGGGCATCAACAACTTTGTTACTCTGATTGACTGCATGGTATTTTAGGCAAATTAACCTGTCCAAAAAAATCTTTATGACTGTGTTCATGCCCAGATGGAATATGAACTTGACAGTGTGGGTACCGGCTTTGCAATTAGTTGAGATGTTTCAATAGAGTAATGAACTTTCTTCTGAGACATGTTCTCTGTCAGCAGAGGAGACAGTTACAGGATGTCAAACATCAGCAAAACACCAGTCTGGAAACCTGCTGGTAAAGCTATGTGGGGAGCAACAGGGTAGTTCTGAGAGTGGAGGGTCCTGGGAAGCCCAGTGCCCAGACCTGGATTCATCTTGAAAACAGCCTGCAATGGGTATCAGAGGTATCATGGGGAGCAGAAGTGCGGACTATAGGCTTCCTGAGTGCCTGAGAGGGAACAAGTAATTGAGATAATCCTGTGGGTCAGTGCTGCAGAGGAAGAACAGCGGTGTGGTGGGGATGAATCAGAGATGCAGGACTCAGCCCTGTCTGTCCCCAGCTCTCTAGTCAGGGCTGGAGGAGGGAGGGAGGGAGGGAGGGAGGGATCTTGTGGGTAAGCCAGTATGGTACACCAGAGAAGACAGCTTCAGCTCTGTCTCTGCAACCATTAACCAACCATCCTCTCTGGGGACACAAAAGGAAATGAAAGATGTTGTTTTCAATTAAATGGACTGTAATTAAAGTAATTTTAACATCTTTGTTAATGAATTATGGGGTCTATGGGCAAAAAACAGCCCTCACTCCTGTTCTTACCACACACACACACACACACACACACACATACATACTTACACACACACATATACTTACACACATACACATACATACATACATACATACTTACACACACACACACATCAAGGGGATGCATTTATCTCACTATTTTCCATTTGTTTCATCTCTCTCTCTCTCCCTCTCTCTCTCTATCAACTCACCTATCTATCCATCCATCTACTCACTAAGTTGTCATCCATCCATCTTTCTGTCTGGACCATGTGGCCATTGTGGGCTCTGAGTATTATCCCTGTTTATAGTGGCTACATTATGATGGATGAAGACAGAAAGACACACAGTGGCACAAATATGGCTGACCAGGCTTTATCTCTGTAGCAGGGGGTGTCCTGAAGATACTGGGGATGGGCAGGTGTCAGAGGCAGTTTCTCTAAGATACAGGATGGTAGAGGCTCAAATAAGGGGAGAAACCAAGGAGCTGAAAAGCTCTTAAGATCACACAGCCTTGAGCTGTGTAGTGGGTGCTGGTTCCTGTCCACCTCCATGTCCACTAAGAGCCTTGCCCCTCTGCTCTCCACCTCCATCCAGCCTTGAGATCTCACCTGGCTCACACCCATCCTCCCACATTTTCCTTCCTCCTGAATCAAACCCTTAGGAGGATATGAACAGACTCTCACCCATTGTTACTCTGTTGCATGCCAGCAAGAAACTCTCCTGCAGGCAGGCATTCCCCATTAACACCCCAGTTTGTCAGACTCTGAAATCTACAAGTGCTACCACATCCCCAAACCAACCCACCACTCTGAGATTCCAGCAGCTCCCTGAGACACAGAAATGACCAGTCTCTACTGAACCAAGGAGTGAGTAACACTTCATCCAGCCCAGCTGCAGAGCACAGTCTCTGGGACCTAGGCTACGGGGCACACCTGTGGAACCCCACCCTCCCTTGCTGCCCCAGTTGCAGGCAACAGGAAGGGCATCCTGTGGAGAGACATCTCCATTAATACTGCAGTTTGAAGGCCCCTACAGTCTACAAGGCTCACCCCATCCCCCCAAACCACCCAATACCCTGTGACCTCAGTGGCTCCCTCAGACACAGAATTGGCCAACTCCTATTAGACCAATCTCAGTTCCCTAAGACACAGAATAAGGCAACTCCAAGTGGACCGAGAGCTTAGACTGAATCAGGAGAGTCCCTGAGATACAGCCACAGCCAGAGCAGATTGGACAAAGATCAGGTCCCTGAGACATAGCCACAGCCAGAGCAGATTGGACCAAGATCAGGTCCCTGAGACACAGACAAATCCTTCACCATTTCAAAAAAGAGATGGGCAGATGCCAGTGCAAGAATACATTCAACAATATAAAGAACACTATGGCATCATCAGAATCTAGTAGTAATACAACAGCAAGACCAGAACATTCTAATGTAGAAAAAGCAGAAGAGAATGACCTTAAAATAACTTTATGAAGGTGATAGAAGCCTTTAAAAAGAAAAAAAAAACCTTCCTTAAAGAAATAGAAAAAAAAGACAAGCAAAAATTTGGAAGAAATCAATAAATTTCTAAAGAAAGGCAATAAAAGCAAGAAAAAGCAATGTAACAGGTGAAGAAAATAGTTCAAGATTTAAAGATTGAAATAGAAGCAATAAAGAAAACACAAACTGAGGAAATGCTGGAATCAGAAATCTGAGCAAATGAACAAGAACTACAGACGCAAGCATATCTAACAGAACGTAAGAAATGGGAGAGAGAGCTAACTGTGGTGTGGAAGATACAACAGGGGAAATGGATTCATCAGTCAAAGTAAACACTAAAGTCAAAAATCTCACAACACAAAATGTCCGAGAAATATGGCACATCATAAAAAGAACAAACCTAATAATAACAGGAATAGATGAAGGAGCTCAAAGGTACAGAAAATATATTCAACTAAATCATAGTAGAAAACTTTCTCAATATGAAGAAGGAAATGCCTATGAAGATACAAGGAGCTTACAGAACACCAAACAGACCCCCCAAATTCTCTTGCAACATATTAATCAAGCCACTAAACATAGAGAATAAAGAAAGAATTTTAAGAGCTGCAAAGGAAAAAGGCCAAGTAACTTATAAAGGGAGATCTATCAGAATAACACCCAGCTTCTCAATGGAGACTGAAAGCTAGAAGGTCCTGGGAAGATGTTATAAGGACACTAAGAGACCACAGATGCCATCCCGGACTACTGTACTCAGCAAAACTCTCAATCACCATAGATGGGGTAAGCAAGATATTCCATGACAAAACCAGATCTAAATAATATCTATTCACAAAGCAACCCTACAGAAAGCACTGCAAGGGAAACTCCAACCTAAGGAAGTTAGATACACCCACAAAACCACAAGAGATAATGACACAGAAGGAAACCCCAAAGAAAAGAAACACACATTACCACCAAAATTAATAAGAATTCACAATCACAATTAATATCTTTTAATATCAATGGATTCAATTCACCTATAAAAAAGCACAGGCTAGCAGAATAAATGCAATACCAGGATCCATCCTTCTGCTGCATACAAGAAACACACTTCAACTTTAAAGACAGACTCTATCTCAGATTAAAGGGTTGGGAAAAGACTTTCCAATCAAGTGGACTTAAGAAGCAAGCTGGTCCCGATCTGTCATCTGTGGTGGAGCAGCCGCCAAGATGAAGATTTTCGTGAAGACCTTTATGGGGAAAACCATCACGCTCGAGGTTGAACCCTCGGATACTATAGAAAATGTAAAGACCAAGATCCAGGATAAGGAAGGAATTCCTCCTGATCAGCAGAGGCTAATCTTTGCTGGTAAGCAGCTGGAAGATGGCCGTACTTTGTCTGACTACACCATTCAAAAGGAATCTACCCTTTATCTTGTGTTGAGACTTTGTGGTGGTGCTAAGAAAAGGAAGAAGAAGTCTTACACTACTCCCAAGAAGAATAAACACAAGAGAAAGAAGGTTAAATTGGCTGTACTGAAGTACTATAAGGTGGATGAAAATGGCAAAATTAGTCGCCTTCATAGAGAGTGTCCTTCTGATGAATGTGGTGCTGGAGTTTTCATGGCTAGCCAATTTGACAGACATTACTGTGGCAAGTGTTGTCTGACTTACTGCTTCAACAAACCAGAAGACAAGTAGGTGTGTATGGATAAATAAAAAGACAGGAACTTATGTTTAGCATTGAGTTTTATTGGTTTTTTGGTTTTTTGAGACATGGTTTTTCTGTATAGCTTTAGATCCTGTCCTGGAACTTTATAAACCA
>PVIH01003622.1:81470-156864 GCA_004025045.1 Sigmodon hispidus
AAAAAAAAAAAAAAAAAAAAAAAAAAAAAAAAAAAAAAAAAAAAAAAAAAAAAAAAAAAAAAAAAAAAAAAAAAAAAAAAAAAAAAAAAAAAAAAAAAAAAAAAAAAAAAAAAAAAAAAAAAAAAAGAAGCAAGCTGCTGGTGTAGCTGTTATAATATGTAACAAAATGGACTTTAAACTAAAATCAATCAAAAGAGATCAGAAAGAACATTACATATTCATCTCAGGAAAATCCATCAAGACACAGTCTCAATCCATAACATTTATGCTCCAATACAAGGACACTCACATATGGAAAAGAAACATCACTGAAGCTTAAATTACACATTAAACCTCATATACTAATAGTGGGAGACTTCAACACCCCACTCTTACCAATGGATAAGTCTACCAGACAGAAACTTAACAGAGAAAATAAGGAATCTTACAGATGTTAGAACTCAAATGGACTTAACAGATATATAAAGAGCATTCCACCCAAACACAAAAGAATATACCCTCTTCTCAGTACACCAGGGAACCTTCTCTAAAACTGATCATATACTCAGTTATAAAGCAAATATGAATAGATACAAAAATTAGAATAACCCCTTGTTTCTGATCAGACTGCCATGGCCTAAAGTTAGAATTCAACAATAACACAAACCACAGAAAGCCTACAAACTCATGTAAACTGAACATCTCTACATTCAACCTCTCTGGGTCAAGAAGATGTTAACAGCACTTACCAGCATACCTGAAAACTCTAGAACAAAAAGAAGTAAACTCATACAGGAGGAAGAGATGGCAGAAAATAATCAAACTCAGGGCTGAAATCAATACAATAGAAACAAAGAGAACAATACAAAGAATCAATGAAACAAGGCATTGGTTCTTTGAGAAAATCAACAAGATAGACAAACCCTTATTCAAACTAACCAAAAGGCAGAGAGAGAGAGTATACAAATCAACAAAATCAGAAATGAAAAGGGGGGCATAACAACAGATACCAAGGAAATTCAGAGAACCATTAGGTCCTACTTCAAAAACCTGTACTCCACTAAATTGGAAAACCTAAAAGAAATGGACAGCTTTCTGGACAGGTACCACTTACCAAAATTAAATTAAGACTAGATAAACCACTTAAATAGACCTATAGCCCCAATGGAATTTGAAGCAGTCATTAAAACTCTTTCAAACAAAAAATGGGACCTCCTGAAACTGAAAAGCTTCTGTAGGGAAAAGTACATGGTCAATAAGACAAAATGACAGCCTACAGAATAGGCAGATCTCTAAAATATATAAAGAACTCAAGAAACTAGACATTAAAATACCAAATAATCCACTTAAAAAATAGAATACAGTTGTAAACAGAGAATTCCCAACAGAAGTATTACAAATGGCTGAAAGGCACTTAAAGAATTGCTCAACATCCTTAGCCATCGGGAAAATGCAAATAAAAACAACTCTGAGATATAATATTACACCTGTCAGAATGGTTAAGATAAAAAACACTGATACATGCCTATATTGGAGGGCATGTGGAGTAAGGGGAACACTCCTCCATTGCTGGTGGGAGGGTAAGCTTGTACAGCCACTTTGGAAATCAGTATAGCAATATTTTTAAAAACTGACAATCAATCTACCTCATGATCCAGCAATACTCAAAGGATGCATATTCATACCACAAGGACATTTGCTTGGCTATGTTTATAGTAGCATTATTTGTAATATTTAGAACGTGGAAACAACCTAGACGCCTTTCAACTGAAGAATAGATAAAAAAACGTGCTACATTTATACAATGAAGCATTATGCAATAGTTAAAAAAATGCCATCTTGAAATTTGCAGGTAAATGGATGGAACTAGAAAAAAAAAATCATCCCGAGTGAAGTAACATAGACCCAGAAAGACAAACATGGTGTGTACTCATTCAATAGTGGATATTTTCAATAAGGCAAAGAATGACAAGGCTGCAATCTACAAAACCAGAGAAACTAGGTAGCAAGGAGGACCCTAAGAGAGACTCTATGGATCCCCATGGGAAGAGGAAATATATAAAATATCCTAGTAAATTGGGAGCATGGGAGGTGCTTAAGGGGGGCTAGGAAGGGAACATGAGGGGACAGGATGGTAAAGAGTGGAGAGGGATAGAGAAGGAGAACAATGAAATAGATGTCTTGACAGAGGAAAAAATCTTGAGGCCAGAGAGAAAGCAGGTGCTAGGAAAATTCCCAGAAATCCGCAAGGATGACCCCAGCTAAGACTCCAAGCAATAGTGGAGAGGGCGCCTGAGCTGGCCTTCCTCTAATTAAATCGATGGGCATCCTAATTGTTACCATAGAACCTTCATCCAGCAACTGATGAAAGCAGATGAAGAGATCCACAGCTAAACTCTGGGCCAAGGTCTTAGAGTCCAGTTGAAGAGAGGGAGGAAGGATTATAAGATCGAAGGGGTCAAGGTCATGATGAGGAAACCCACAGAGACAGCTGACTGGAGCTACTTGGAGCTCATTGACTCTGGACTAACAGCTGGGAACCTGAAGGGGAGCAAACTAGGCAATCTGAATATGGGTGACAGCTGTGTGGCTTGAGCAGTTGGTGGGGCCTCTGGCAGTGGGACCAGGATTTTTCCCTAGGGCATGAACTGGCTTTTTAAAACACATTTTCTATAGAGGGACACCTTGCTCAGCCTTGATACAGGGGTGAGACGGGGCGGGGGGGGGGGGGAGGGTTGGGTCTTGCCTCTTTCAACCTGATATACCAGACTTTGATGACTCCCCATGGGAGGTCTTTATCGTCTTTGAGGGGTGGATGGTGGGGGTGGGGAAACTGGGGAGGGAAGGGGAACGGTGCTTGGTGTGTAACAAAAACCTTTTTAGTAAAAAGATGCCTAAAAAGAAAGGATACCTACAACTGGGTTCAATAACATGAGAATGCCTGTGGGCTTCTTGTAAGCACCCATGTATCAGAACCCCATAGTGCAGGGGAGATGTGATCATGTGACATTTGCTCCGTACTTCTTGAGGAGGTACTGGCAGCCAGTTTTATTGCTCAAACATGCTCTAGGAACCCATACTCCAGGATATCATCTTATTTTCAGAGTTTAGAAGTAGAGATAACAATAGACACATTCTTGGGCCAGAGGCTGCTGTCTAAGACTTATAGACCTTATCCTCAGAGGATTCTGAGAGCTATGGAGACAGATATCTACATGTTCTGCTCTTGAGAAATGTGTCACTGTATGGCTCTTCTAAGTGACTTGGGATCTATCTATCACCACCAGAAGGGTCATCTCAGACACATGAGTATGACATTGCTTATTTTCTATTGAAATGCCTTGTGTGGCCTCCATGCACCTGAATGCCTACCTAATGGAGGGATGCAGGCTCAGCCTCACCTTGAGCCCATAATTTGGCTGAGGCATCTCCCCTAGTTTTGACCTTCCCAAACACACATGGTGACACTGACCCATGATGAGGTTAGATAGAAGGGCCCCTGGCCTCTGGGTCTCTCCTTCCCAGCTCTCCTTGTTCTAGCTACTACTTTATAATATCAAAATCTGTATCCTGCAGAGGGTTGCCAAGAATCCCAACAAACAGAGCTAAGGACATATGATACTTGCCTGGGGGCCAGCTGAGAAGTGTGTTTCTTTATCCCACAATGGCTCTGAGGCTCTATGTGGCTCTCTGTGACAGGTTAATTTCAACACTTCCCAGGCACAGATAATGGCTTTTAAATAGCCGCGTATTCTCCTCCTATGTGAGGCCACTCCACAGGTCCTCTGCCTTGGGGCCCCTGAAAATACAGAATGTCTGTCTGACCTACTATTCCAACTTCATGGTCCCCATGATCCTAACATCTAGAAGAACATGATTCAGTGAACTTATTTTTTGCACTCTGACTTGGAATCATCAATTCTGCTAACTCTCAAGCCTTAACACAATAATCCCACTCACTGCTAGTAAGAGCTCACAAGCCCAAGTCTATAGTTTTTCTTCAGGATGCTTAAAAGAGACAAGAGGAAAAGCCAGACAGTGACTCACCAGAGGCGTCAGACAGAATTCTGGTTGCCCACCAGCCATTAATTCATTCTTCTTTATAAGATAAGAATTCAAGAGGCTTAAGAGTCCATAAATAAGCTGAGCTTGAATACTCGGAGGCTTAACTGATTATGAATGTTTTTGCTATGGAATGTAGCTCCCTTATTTAAAAAATGTAAAACATGGAGGTCAGGTTCAAAGTATGAACTTTCCTCATGGTGGCAAAGGTGGGCTTCTACCAGGAGGGGCTCAGGCCCCCGATTCCTGAGGCTCTGAGTGAACAGAGCTCACTGATGTTCTACTGAAGTGGGATGCAGTGTGGGAGGAGCTTGGGGTGAAAGGAAGCTGGGAACTGAGCAGATGGCTCCTGTTCCCTGTCTTCAGGAAGTCTGAGACTAAGTCAACTGCTAATGTCTAAGAAATGGGTTTAGCTAGGACTGTCTACAGAAGCATAGTTTTCAGTCTGCCACCGTTTTTCCTGTAAAATCTACTGCATTGTTCTAACACCTGCCATGACCCCCACGAGTCCTCCCATAACTCAGCTCAGTTCTGACACAGTTCCTACCTGGGTGAAGACCCCAAGCATACTCCTATGGGACCACCCCACTTCAGACCAGTCCTGAGTTTCAGGCGACATGCACTTCTGATTGGCTATGACTTGGGGCTCTGACAAACCACTCTTCAGCTCCCATAATTATCTAGAATGACTCAAGGAACCCAGGAAAACATGTTATTGGTTGGTTGTCATTGAAGATCTATGAACACACCAGAGATACACAGAGCAAGAGGTACACTGTGACCCCACGGACACTTGGGTGTGACTCTCTCCCTGCACCTCTGTGACCCCAGGAAGCTCTCTGAATTTTACCTCCAAGAGTTTGTCTGGGGTGAATGCTCCATTTCCCTGTCTTTTGCTATAGCCAGTATGGGGGCTGGTGATATCACAGGTTCTTGGCTTTCCAGGTGTCCAGCCTTACCCTGCCACTGTCTGGCTACCTCAGTTTGAGTCAACAACTCAGGTGTCAGAAAGGGGCTACATATGAATAACAAGGGACAATGGAGTGTTTGGGAAGGCCCAAGATGTTTAGAAGTCCTATGCCAGGGGCTGGGGACTAAGGCCAGCCGTGTTCCTCATGGTGCCACAGTTTTATCAGCTGATCCCATGACTGCTTCTGTACCCTGACCTGCTTCTGTGGGGTGAGACCAATGAATCAGAGGCCTGGCCATGTCTGCCAGTCCAGGGAACTAAACCCCAAAGATCCTTAAACCACACTTGGAACCAAGATCCACTAGCCACTGTGGGGAGACAGACACTCTGGTCTCCTAAATTTCCTCATAAGAACTTGAAGGAAGCCCGTGAAGCCAAGTGACCCCCAGAGAAGGGCTGATGGGGGCTCTGCTTCAGGCTGGAGCTTGGGAGGCAGAAGCAGATGGGAAGACAGCGGATGCAGCTGCAATGTTCTTTTAATATCTTGGAATTAATTATTTCCCTGGTGGTTTGGGCATCCAGCTCACTAGACTTTTTTCTTTTGAAGCCCTTCTCTTGGATTTCTCTTTCATTTCCACATCCCGAATCCCACACAGAGACGGACAGTCTAGAAATGTCAGTGGCTGACAAAACACGGGGGCAAGGAAGGCTTCTGTACTTCCCAGGAAACATTAAAAGGTGCGAATGTTGCTGCCTGGCCCTGGAGAGTTTCTCCTACCAACTGACACATGCAAACAGGCTCCAGTGAGCTCTGTAATGAGGGGCCAGTGTCTGCTCTGTCTTCAGATCAGCTGCTGGAATGCTGGGTAAAGCCTAGGGCCTGTTGTGCCTGGAGGGCAGTCTCTCCTTGCAAATGAGCCTGAAGGTGTGCTTGCTTTGGAAGTACTTGGGAGAAGGCCTAGGGCTGTTAAGGAAATTAGGAATATTAAACAGAAACCAACATGGGGCAGAAGAAGACTGAAAACATCACCCCTGATTTCTCCAGGACATTCCGACAGGTGGAAAAAACTCCAGCAAGTTGTGTGAGGGGTGGTGTTGTGGGGTCTCAGCTTGCTGCAGACAGAAGCCTCTCATCATACCTGTAATGGTGGACCAGAAGGTGAACAATAGCTTGTGGCCATTGTCTGATTTGTACATAAACAGACACGACAGTGGCCGCTTCTTTAGAAGTATGTTCTCTGCAATAAACATTAGGCAGAAGAAATGGCCAAGCACCCAAAGGCCGCCTGTGGAAATCAGAGTTGAGGAATGTGTGTGATCCCTAACTCATGCCCAATCATGCTAGATCCAGCTAAAGAGCCAAAACACATGAAACACTAAGAGTCCAAGGCTCTGACACACTGTTTGTGACTCAGGCAAAGGGAGCTTTTGAATAAGACCCTGGAGTCTAAACCATGGGATGAAGCCATTTTGTACTTGTAAGTCTGTGAGTAACAGTCAATGATAGCCAGACAGAGGCTTGCTATCTGTCAGAATTAGCATGCTGAATAGCCAAGAAATCTTTGCAAGACTACAGGAAAAACCATTTTTAAAATGCCAAGAAGGACTCTCTCTCTCTCTCTCTCTCTCTCTCTCTCTCTCTCTCTCTCTCTCTCTCTCTTTCTCTCTCTCTCTGTGAATTTGATTCTCATCATCCATGGGCTTCATGACACATCCTTATAATCTCAGTTTTCATATTATAGAGTGGTAAGTGAATCTGTGGTTCTTGGTGGCCAGTCAGCCTAGTGAGTGAATTCCAGACTAATGAGGGACTCTGTTTCAAAGGAAGTGGATGGTGTTCTTGAGGGTGACACTTGATAGGTCTCCACATACATGTGCACTCCCATGCATAAGGACCCACATACATATGAGCACACACAGAGACACAGACACAGAGACAGACAGAACAACAACACACACACAGACACACACACACACACACAATCTACAGAGAATGAGAGTGAGGAACTGAAGCCCGGGTGCCTTCAATGATATTGGAGAGTATGTAAGGATGGAGATGCAGGGAAAGCCTGCTAGCAGGGTCCTTGTGACGGTCTTAGCAGAGGAAATAGGAGGTGACTGAGGTGGCTGTGTTCTTGCCTACTCCACACCTTTCACTCAGGGTGAGAGGCATTCAGGTCTCCTGGAATCCCACAAGGAATTAATCACATGTCCCAACACTCATTCTTTATATTCTCCTTCTATCTCCGGTCCCTTTTCGCTAGCTGACTTTGAATACATTATTTTCAGGGTGCTGGCCACTGAAAGCCTCTCTTTTAGCTCTACATTAAAATAATAACCTCTCAAATGAATAAAAGCAGACAGAGAAGACCCCGGCAATCTGTAGCACAGGACAAAGGCTATCTGGGCAGGCACAAGGTGAAGACCTGTCAAGTGATCTCAGTAAAGAGCCTCCAGCAAAAGAAGCCTGGAGGAGACCCCACAGCAGAAAAAACAAGTCTTTCAGTGGCTCATGTCAGGTGTGACCAACACCAGCAGGATTTAATGTTCATCTGCACTTGGCTTGGAGAGAGACAGAGTAGGGTCTGATGATGTTGGAGCGTCTCACACAACCACAAAGCCAGAATGGGGAACTGTCTGTTACTCAGCCCCAGATGGAAGAGCTGGGCTCTGGGCTTGTTGTGTGCAACTACCCTTGTGCTCCCAGAAACATAAGGCCACTCACCCTGGCTTCAGTGAGGACGTCTTGCTGTGGGTGCTAGACAATGAATGCCGTAGCCATATCCAAGGGCCTGGCTGCCAGGCTTCGCTCTATGCATGGAGTGTGGATATCTGCTCTGCAACCCAGAAGGTCATGCTCTGCCTTGCATTTGGTTGATCTTGTGATACTTTTATTGGGAAAAACCTCTAAAGACCCCTGCAATTAAGATGCCTACCTCCTGTGAATCTGTGCAGAGCAGGGTGCTGAGTTCCCTAGATATGGTGAGCGAATGAGGTCACTGTCACAGACTGCCTCTTGGCTGTGTCTAATGTCCCCATAGTGTACAGCTGCCTGGGTAAAGGACCAAGAACAGCAGGCTCCATGTGTGTCCTGCATCCCTCTAGTCCAGGCTTGAAGCTCTGTCCAGGGTCCTAATAACCACTCACTAGCTGCAGGGCTGTGGCTGGCAGGCACTACCTGGCATCATTGAAGCTCCATGTAGCCAAGACACAGGCTTAGTGTGGTGCTAGAGAAAGACAATTTATGAGTGGTTAACCACAGGCAGGTGTAGCAGGAATCCTAATTGGTCTAATAATAAAAACTTGGAACCAGATATCGGGGTAAATGTGAAAGATCAGTCAAAGGAGCCAGCCACTAGAGAGGCTTCTTACCTCTACCAGCTCCAGCCCATAGAGGGCGAGATCCTGTCTCTACTTCCTAGTGCTGGGATTAAAGGTGTGTGCTGCCACTGCCTGACTTCTATGGTCAGCTATTTGCTAACTCTGCTCTCTGATCTTTGGACAGACCCTTCTCTGTTTTCAGGAAAATGACAGCTATAACTTCATTTGGTAATAGCGAATAGACACATTGTTAATGCTTTCTAGGCCAACCTGGGAGGCTTGAACACAAACCTGCTCTCACCTGGGACAGGCAGGCAGCACCAAATGGAGGCTAGAAGGCCTGGCCCAGGATGATAGCCTGTCATAAAACCTCACAAAAATCACCAGGTAAAAGAGGAAAGTGTGGAGGAACCCCACAACAGAAAAACCAACTTGTTTCCGTGGTCCATCAAATGTAGTGACAAATGGATTTTTTCAGGCTGGGTCTGATGTATTCAGCAGCATGGGACATGGGATGCAGAAAGAGTGGAGAGACAGACAGGCTGCGCTTTAACTGGACGAACAAGGGACAAGGAGGGAAGGGCTGTGGGAACAGCAGAGGAGGCGGAGAGAAGGGAGCTACGAGTGTGCACCTGAGCGCTGGGGATGAAGTGCCCTGCAGGCGGGAGACCCAGCCACAACTGGCAGAACCTAGAAAACTCGGTTCTTTAAACTGGCCAGGAGCAAAAGTCTCAGGCAGGTCATTCCTCTGTTCCAATGACCTTATTTCCTGTTCTGAAAGAAAACCTTTCCAGCTGACCCTTGAACTGACTGCATGAAAACTCAGCCAGGAGCCAGGATAGTCTTTGAGAGCAGGCTGGCCCAGGCAGAGATCCCTGGCCCAAGGGAGCCTGTGACCCTGTTTCATTTCAGATCCCCGATGCTGCTAGGAGTCCATATATCGGCAAAGCTCCTTAGAAATGTCAGTCACTGTTTTTCTATTTTATCACATCCCCACCTCCTTCCTGGCTGGCCAATTTCCTTTCTGCAATGACAAGCTAAGTATCACATCTGATTTTTTTCTTTAAGGTCATAAATTAGACTGGGAAGACGGCTTGACGTTTGAGAGTGTTTATTGGGTCAGCATGAGGACCTGCGTTCATATCCCTGCACCTCCATAAAAGCCAGGCATATGTGCCTTTAGCCTCACCACTAGAGGGAGGTTACTAGCCAGCCAGTCTTGCAGCAGCAGTGAGCTCCAGCTTTAGCAAGAGGCTGTCCTAAAGGGTACGGTGGAGTGATAGGGCAGAGCCCCGTGTCCTCCTCAGGCCTCTCCCAGAAACAAGAACACATCACATTCTGTCTCGATCCCTCTTCTTAAATGGCATTAAGATGCTTTGGGGTTTTATAATGAACTGCTCTGAATTACAGAAGCCCGTGGTATTACTGATTTTATAAAACAAAACAAAACACAACACACACTGTAAGGAAACCCTTTTTCCTGACACATCCTGGCAGGAGACAGCTCTGCCTGGAGGTCTGTGCATCTAAGGGTCTAATCTGCCTGTGACAGGGTGGGCTTGTGTTTTCACATGGCTTGTGTATTTGGTTTGTCATCTGGATTTCAGGGACATGTAGTGAAGGCAGATTCAGAGTGACGGTGTTGAAACAAAAACAAAAAAGATTGACAGACTAGAAAATATGCTGTCTTCTACCAAGGTTAGCAGGTGGCTCTGCCCCCTCTCACTTCCACAAGTCTTAGATCTCTGACCCTGATTCCCACAGGATGGGCAGAAAAATATTTTTCGAACATTATGGCTTTCCCAGGACACCACAGCATGTACCTAGGAGACAATTAGAGGTGACACCATCCAAGTGCTAGGCTATTTGAGGAGACTTGCTGAGCATGGACCTGTCTGACAGGCCCTTGGCATTTCGGAAGAGTCACCCTGTAGCCCACCACATTCCAATCATTCTCTACCAGGTCCTCCTCTTTTTCCCCACATCACTCACTCCTGGGAAACTTTCCCCTGTTGGAACAGGGATCCAGATCTGAGATTGTGCATCATGTACAAATTTCATCTTGTGGGTGGCATTTGCCAGAACACACTGTTGCATGGTATTGCTGCTAGTTGAGGCAGGTGAGTGACAGAGAAAGCAGAGTTAGAGAGAGATGGGGAAGGGCTAGTGTATGAGGAGGGAGACAAAGGGGGGGGGCAGAGAGCAAGAGAGACAGGAAGGGGGCAAAGAGACAGATAAAGAAGCAGAAAGACAGCATCCAGAGAGGTAGAAACAAGGTGGTGAGTGGTGGGGAGGGGAGAGCATGGTCAGCACTGGCCACTGTTCCTGTGCAGCAGGACTCTGCACTTTCTTCCCAGAGACCCTCACACTCTGATTTCCCTCAGGGCTTTATCAAACAGGGTTCCTTCTGTGGATATTTGCTACATATTTAATAAAACCTGAAATATCAGAGACAGCACACAGTCAAATCCTAGGCATACAGTTCAGGAATTTCTTGATCCTTGAGTACAAGGACAAACAACTGAGATTCAATAGCACATACCTTTAATCCCAGCACAAGGAAAGCTTGGAGGGTGACCTATACCTTTAATCCCATAACTCCAGAGACAGAACTTCCTCTGTTTCTGTGAGTTCAAGGCTAGCTATGAAATAGAGTAGTCCACACCTTTAATCCTAACCTGGATGGGATACCAAAAGGGTATATAAGGCCTTGTTGGAACCCAGCAGAGGCTGAAGCAACCTGCAGAAGTGACCAGGAGCAAGGCTGAGGAAGTTGCAAGACAGCTAGGTGAGAATTGACTGTGGTGCTTCCTCTACCCTGTGTTTCAACCTTCCTCCAATATTTGGCTCAGAGTCTCTTTTCTTACAATCTGAATTAGTGCAACATTCTTCCTGTGCAGACCTTGCTACCCACCTCTGCCCCTTGAAAGTACATCTTATGGAAGAGTCGCCACAGCTACCTGGAAAATCCCAGCATCTGACACTGCTCATGACGGACCTCTAAGACTTTTACTAGGACACCCACAAACCTGAAGTCAGCTACGTAAACAAGGTCAGATGGTGGGAGATGGACCTGCCCTCTCAGGCCCGGGTCTCTCCCTTGCTCTATCCTCATACCCCACATCAGCTCCTTTCCAGTTTCCTTGAGGTGACACCCATTGCAATACACATGCAGTGTTTCATAATTTGCTAATGCAAGTGGCTGAAGGACAGTTTGTTCATCAACAATGTTTGTCTGAGAGAATAATAAACAATAAACTCACAGGTGTGTCTTTGTGTTGGTGGGGGTGGGACACTTCATGTGCTCAAATACAGGCAGAAAGGAGTAGTACTTCACTGGGATCTGAGCAAAGAAACTCTCTTCGAGGCACTTGTCATTGCCTGCACATTCCTCTGATATACTGAATGGGAATTAGCTCATTTGAGACTCAGGGTACAGAAATCACCCTAAACAGATCTCATCACTGTTTGGAATATGCTGAAGGGCAAGGCCAGAGACTCATTCCTCCCTCTGTCAAACATGTCCCCGCTTCAGATCTAGTGCAATTATTCAAGCTGGAAATCAGTATCAATAACTCATCAGAGATCAGCCTCAATGTCCAGAAAGGCTCATTAGGAGCAAAGGAAGGCGTAGCAGCTGCCGCCAGGGTGAGCGCTTATATGATTAGGTTTACATTGTGCCAGCTCCAAAGGCTCCTGGCCACATACTCTCCAGAGAGCCACTGTCTCAGCATCCTTCCTCCAGGGCATAAAAATATTGTCTTCTTGGCTTTGGACACAAAAGTTAATAGGGAAGAAAGCAATGACATCAGTGGGTTGGGCTGAGAGCTGATTCCGTTTAACCGTGTGGTCTCTGTTGGAAGACAGAAAGCATGGCTCTCAGGGACTGTGTGGCTCCTGCTGGGTTTAAGTTCCTTCAGATCGCAAGCTGTTCAGGAGTTGTGGTTTGCAACTTGGGTGGGTGTGCTTTGCTTTTTGTCTAAAGTCCACTAATGAGAGAGTACATCTTGTGCTTATCTTTCTGGGCTTGAGAACATGCTCATTATAGCTGGTGAATGCTCACATACAGGTGTTTGTGTGTGCATGCATGTGCATTCGTGCTGTACACCTACAAGAACACTAGTGTTTCCTGATCTGGCCTGTACCACCCCATCTCCGTGCCCATCCTTGTGCCCTTGCATAGACAGGGATGACCCTGCAGATGCCCACAGAGGCCAAGCTTATACACCCAACAGATGAGATGGTAGAGACAGCTGCATGCACCAAACTGGTGCAAGAGAGAGGCCAAGGAGTCTCTGCTCTTCTATGGTGTTCTGCAGTCATTTGGGTAGAAGCAGATGCTCATAGCGGGCAGATAAAGACAGGCTTGGCCAGCAGAATCAGGCTGCAGGAAAGGTAGCACACTGAAGCACACTTGTCAGGCTGTCCAAAGAACAGCAAGCTATGACGAGCTGACTCAGGCGGCCAAAGCAACCCAGACACCTGTGAAATGGGTCCACCGGAACCTGGTCCAATATGCTGGGTAAGTTGCAACAGGAGGGTCAGTCCTGCAAGGCAGTGAAGCCTGAGTAGGAGTTTACCATGAAGCAAGCAGGATTAGAACAGAGTTCAGAAGATAACATGGGTCACAGGGACTGAGCTGGCTGAGCAGGCACTTCATGGGTGCCTCAGGGAACCTCACAGCATTCTGTTACAAGAACAACACCAACATCTCTATTGCAAAGATGTGGACCATGGCACAGTGACATGGAGGAATTCTCTCAGACTCCACCCCGTGTAAGCACTGCTTTGCTCAGCACTACCGTGAGCCTTCAGAATTCACCTTGCCGGAAGTGGGCTGTAGGGATGACCCAGGTCATCCTTGATCACTCAGACCTTCTTAGGATTTTATGTTCAGTGCTGGGAATCAAACCTAAGACTTTGCACATGCTAGGACAAACTCCATCGGGGATCATCTCGGATCAGCGTTCCCTAAAGACTAGATTTCCAGCCACGCCCACTCTGCAGGATGGCTGCTACCCGGGAACCCAGCAAGCCTTCTCACATCCTGCTCAGGCTCAGTCTTACTGGGATCCTGGAGCCAGACAGTTCTGAGAAATGTGTTGAGTAGTCAGACAGTCTGTTCAGATGGAAACCTCTCAGACAATAACAATCCCTTTCACTCTCACAGCTCTAACACCAGTGTACCTGTCACTTCGGTTCAAGGTCTGCCTCCCTCTGGGGACTCATGAGACCCACCCTTCCTTCAGCTCTGCCAGGAAAACTATGTCAGTTTTGCCCAGGGGCAGCTTCATTAAGAAAGAAAAGGAGGTTGGTGATGTCACTGTGTAGTCAAATTGCCCAGGACTAGGGGTGAGGGGTGACCAGCTTGCAGAGAGTTCTGGAAGCTTCTATGATTGTGCATCTTCTACTAAAATGAAGCTTGGGGGACTTTTGTATCAAGGGAGAAATGGTAGCTACTTATGAAATGTTTCGGCCTTGACTGTGGGGCGGACGGTCTGGCCCTCATGACTGTCTCTTAGGTTGAAAGGGGTGGGACTCAGGTCTTGTTATCCTTCCAACACATGGCAACTTCTCATGGAGAATCAGGAAGTTGCTGGATGTGGGTCAGGGTGTCAATAAAAGCCAGCATCACTTTCGCAGCACTGGAGAGAAAGATCAGAGTTCCAGTCCACCTGCGCCGAGACTCCTCGCCTGATGTGCTCCCCATCGGAAGTGCGGTGAATCTTAAAGCGTTGAACTGGGTATGAACCGATGTACCTCTTGTCCTTTCTTCTCAGCAGCATTGTGATGGGGTCACTGTGCCCTGGCCGAGAAGTTGTGGTTTCCCACTCAACACCTCCTTGGCAGGTGGTTGGAGTAGATGATGTTTGTAATCAGAGGCTTTGGAACCCTAGCCCCACCAGGCCTTCTGTCCTTCTGTGGGGCACTGACTCTCTCTCTGACACATACTGTTTCTCCCAATGCTGGCGACTGCTTAACCTGGACACACTTGTCCCTGACCCCTAACGGATGTGCTTGTTGTGAGCTGGAAGTCCTGAAGGACATTATCACATGCTAAAGCCTGTACATGCTAAAGTGTGAGGTTCCTCTCCCAGAAGTGATGGAGAGAGCATTTTCACAGAAGGATGCTGTAGTAGGAGGGGCTTACAGCATGCCAGCATGAGAAAGCTCTCATCTACCCACTACAAGGGGCTCCTCATTGGACAGTCAGAGCCTGGTCCCCACAGTGCTGTCTTTCCCATGAACTTGTCAAGAAAACAGTCCACATGTCATAAGCCATCATGCAGGGTGTAGATAGGGACCCTGGTAGAATATAAAGTGGTCATTTTTTATGTCACCAGAGAAGGGTAGGTATTTCATCTAATATTCTCACACCATGAAAGAATTGTTCAAAATATAATCCCACCCCTGAAAATTCAGAAGACCACAAAATATCCACTCATCTGTATTTCCTAACTGTTGCTCATATAAGACACAAAAGACAAGTTTTCATGCATGGCCCATCAGGGTGAAGGTTTCCTCCCCCAGACCACAAGTACTGGGTTAGCATCCCTGGAAGGATGTGGAGCGCCCTCCAGACATGGACAGACGCTCAGCATTGAGAGCCCACTAAAGAGACGCTGTGGCTGACCCAAGACCCAGGGCAGAGAGAGCATGGCACACCCTTGTGCAGTCAGGACAGATCAAGGCAGTTTGGGGCTGCAGCTCACACCTTCACGCTACCGTACTGGAGAATCGTTCTGAGGGCAGGATTCTGAATGGGGTCAACCTGTCTGCATTCCTTTCCAGACTCATGGGGGATAGTCCATTTCCTGTCCATTTTCAGATTCTGAAGGCTGCCGAGGTCCTTGTCTTGTGTCATTCCGACTTTAGTGTGAATTCCCTCAGAATCTCTGCCTTCTCTCTTATCAGACTCTTCAATGTCATTATATCTACTCAGACACCCCCCCCCAAGCCCCATCTCAAGTCCTGACTCAGTCGCACGGAAAGCCCCAGTTGCCAAGAAAGTGTCACAGTTACGGGCACAGAGGTTATTAAGTAGCCTATGATACTGAGTTATGAAACTTAATTCTGCTATAAAAAGGAACAAAGTCCAGGTGCTGCTGCATGCCAAAGAAGCTTGGAAACACTGGGTGGCAAGCTATAGCTTCAGCATCTGTACGGCTTCCCAGATGTACATGGCAGTGCCAATGCTGAATGCTGAAACTGCTGTTCAAGGAAACTAACACCTAACACAGGAACTCAAGTTTCCAATGGTCAGTCCTTCATGTTCCTGAGAGGAGAGGCCAGCACCTTTCTCTGCTGAGCTCCTGGCTCGTCTGTCACTGCCACATCCTAGGCCAGTCCCTGCCAGGGCTGCAGAGGAAGCTCAGTGGATAAATCACTTGCTGAACAAATGTAAGGAGTGGCTCCTCAGAATTCCTGCAAAAGTCAGGCAGATGTGATGACCTCCTATAATTCAGCTGCCCCATCCCAGCAGGAACAGAGACAGGGGCTTCCCAGAACATCTGGCTAGCTAGCCAGAACCTGTGAACTCTGAGCTCAGTGAGGAACTTTGCTTCAATGAATAAAATAAAAAATAAAAAAATAAGAAGAAGGTAGAGAACAATCTAGGAAGACACCCAATGTCAACCCCAGGCCTCCATTAAATGTTTACACACATACACACATACACACACACACACACACACACACACACACTGCACTTGCACCTGTGAGTGCATACAGATGCATACACACCACATATACACATACAAGTTAAAGAGATGAGACGTTTCCTCTTGTCAGTGTCAGACGTCAGGAACAACATCCATGGAGCGGGGATGAGACGACTCCTCCCTCAATCTGCACACCAGAATTGGTGGAGGATTCCCCACATTTCCACCAGATGACAGGCCCAGGGCAAACATAGTGCTGGGTCCTGCACTTTGTGTACAGGTTGATGTTAGAAAGGTCAGGAAATGCATCTCTGCTGGTCCTTCTCACTCAGCTGGCTTTGCTAGGGAACACAGAGCTAGCTTTATAAATTGCTCAGCTTATGTTGGCACGTGCTGGACATCTTATGCTATCTTAAGACAAGACAGACACTGCTTTTCAAACACTTCAGTTCTGACATCTGGCTCTGAGTATCCTGGACTGAGTTTTATACACAAATACTCTTTGTGGTTTGGTAAATTATTAAGAGAATGTAGTACGCAGAGAGTCTTGGGTTAGGGAGGATGTCACAGGCCAAGAGTAAGTAGGGAATGGTAGAGCAAGAGAGCCATGGGCTGGAAGAGGGCTTCTGCTTAGGGTAGGGACCCTCCTGGCTACCTCACAGTCTCCTTCCAACCAGCAGAGCCTTCGGCTTTGTACTTCTGCTTGTGGTAACAATCCATCACCCTCTGGTGACCAGGAAGGTCCTTGGGGCGTGCTCATGTATGCATGACATATGTGTGAGTGCATGCACTCATGTGTGGAGGCCAGAGGTTGATGCTATGGCTTCCCCATTGAGTTCCACTGTAAGTTTTGAGACAGAGTCTCATGGACTTGGTGAGGCTGGCCTTCAGAAATGTGGAATCATCTGTCTCTGGCCCCTCAGCATTGGGGGTACAGGAGTGCACACAGAGAAGTACTGGGGATCAAGACTCAGGTCCCCACACTTGACTCTCAGGCCCGCTGACACTGTTGTTTGATGTCATCCCTAAAGCCTCAGCATCTTGGACAGAGCATCTGTGTGACATGGTCTAGAGGAAAGGATGGTCCAGTACAGTTTGAACTACATTTTATGGGTGTTCCCTCTGCCTCTGCCTGTCGCTTCTTAAATTATGTGAGTCACAGCATATTACGCTCACTCAAAAAATTTTTTCTGAGGAAAACTTTGGGACGTTTAGAACATTATGAACAAAGCTGAGTGAAGTGGGCAGGTCGAGGTCTCCTAGGCAGCCTGAGACTCAGGCTGAGGGTACTGCTGAAGTGTCTGTGTCAAAGTCCACGAGGAACCTGTGTGTGCACATGTGTGTGCATGTGCACGTGCCTGTGTGCATGGGAGTGTGTTTTTGGCATATGTATGTGTGTGCATGTCTATGTGTGTGGTGTACATATGTGTCGTGTGTTTGGAAATTTTTGTTTTTAACAATGCTACACATAAGCAGAAGGAAGACATGAGTTCTGTCTTAAGAGAAACGTTTAATCTTTAAAGTTAAGTTTAACTTGGCATACTTGAAAGGAGTCAGGTATGGTGGCTCACACACGTCACACACACAGGAGGCATGGTGGCTCACACACGTCACACACACAGGGGGCATGGTGGCTCACACACGTCACACACACAGGAGGCATGGTGGCTCACACACGTCACACAAACAGAAGTTGGAAGCAGGAGATTGGCCATGACTTTGAGGTCAGTCTGGATTGCATAGTGAGCTTTAGGCAGCTTGAATACAGAGTAAAATCCTATTTCAAAAAACTCAAATGCAAACAAACCAACCAGACACCAACCAGAATGGCCATCCTCATGACAACAAATGACAGCAAATGCTAGAGAAGACGAGAAGACATCAGGAAAGGGCTCTTTATGCATTGCTGGTGGGAGTGTAAACTAGTCTAGCCACTTCTGAAATCAGTCTGGAGGTTTCTCAAAATATGACCCATGATGCCATGCCTGCTATTTACTCAACAGCACAAAGTCAACATGCGTCCGAGGTGCTTGGTGCTGCTGCTCATTTCTGGACCGCCCACAGCACTTACAAAGCCAACCTAGCACCCAGCATCACAGGAGCAGAGAAAGAAAATGTGTTTTGTACACACAATAAATTTTATTCAGCCATAAAGATGAACAAAATTACGTTGTTTTCCGGAAAAGGGAGGGTCTGGAGACCATCAGGGTAAGTGGAACAAGCCAGACTCAGAAAGACAAACATGGTAGTTTTCTTTTATATATGGATCTCAGATTTTATATAGACGCATAAAATCTAGTATATTTGCACAGTGTGACAAACAAAACGATCTAGGGGAGGAAGGAGGCCGAGGGATTAAGAGGAGAAGCAGGGCTGTAGGAGGGGAAAGACTCAAAGCATATCGCATGCTTGTCTAACAATTTCCCGGCATGAACAATGCATCTGCCTGCCTGTCTGTCTTCTCTCCCTTCTTTCTCTCCCTCCTTCCATCCCCACAAAATCCAAACTACCATCATCACCAACAAAAAGTTCCCATGGAACTGAGCCAACCCCAGGAAGTCTGCTTGGCAAACCCTAACGAGGAATCAGAGATTAAGTTTTTCCTTTACACCATGCACAGTTTCAAAGCTATGAAGAAAATTCTTAGCAAATAAATCATGTTTTACAAATCACTAATACCCAAGGAGCAGATTAAGGCATGCGAGGAATCGGCATGCGGGGCTCTGATGTGGTACCACACATATCTCTGATCCATTGTCAGACGCCTGTAAGTAAAACAATTAGAGATGTTTGCATGTATTTATCTTCTCTTGGTTTTTCTTTTTTTTTTACCAAGCCCCGTGCCAAGAGTGAGCTTGGAGCTGCTCAGAGATGAAACAGGATGAGGTCTCAGCCCTCGGGCTCACAATCAAAGTAAGACTGATAAAATGATCCAGACATGGAACACATCAGCCAAAAGGCAGTTAAAATTTATGAGGTGCAAGGGCTGCTTTGCTTTTCCAGGGAAAAGTAACACATAAAGGAGGACAAACAAGTGCCAGCCGCCGCGAACAGTGCGTTCGTTCTTCGGGGAGAGTCGAATAAAAGGTACAAGTGAGGCTGGAGGAGGGCTGGCTCAGTGGACAAGGTACTGGCTAGACAAGCATCAGGAGCAGACTTCGGAGACCCAGAACCCACATGAAAGACCAGCACAGCAGTGGCCTGTAATTCCAGCCTTTGGGAGACAGAGACAAAAAATTACCGTCGTAAGCAGGATGGCTGGAGTAGCCAAATTATCCGGCTCTGAGGTCAAGGAGGGACCTGTCTGAGTCGAAAAAGGAAGAGTGATTTAAGAAAATACCTGAAATGAACCTCCGGCTTCCACATGCACACATGTGTACTTTTATGTATGTGCAACTGCACAATATGTCCCCACACACTTATAAACATGCATACATATGTGTACACACATTACACACATATGCACAGAACCCTGTCCACCCCACCAAAAGTGTACAAGAGGTACGAGGTTCTGGAGAAAAGCAAGGGTAATGGTCTGGGGAGCAGGACTGGAGGAGGGAGCTGTAGCCTTGGGCCACAGGCACCTCAGAGCCAGTGGATGACTCAGTTTCCCCTGTGGAGTCAGCACTGTTTGCTTGTGTCTGGAACCAGCCATGGACATGGGGTCCGTGCTCCTGGTCTTTCTCTATGAAAATCCAGAACTTCTCCTATCTGTTCCCAGCTGTGAACAGGCATGGGGCAGCACTCACTGCCTTCCTTGTGGCCCAGTGGAAGAGGACTGGCCCGAGACTGGAGGTTTGACTGCAGCATCTAAAAAATAAAGCGTCTGATGTTTTCCTAGTGTACAACACCTTTCTGCTTCCCAGTTTGGGGTTACTGAAATCAACACGAATGAGTGGTGATACATGTAGTTGGCAATAGCCTTGGGCCCACTTCCAGGTGCTTAGAACCCTGCTCTAGGAGCCTGTGGTTGCTTTGAATAAGTGGCCTCAGAGAGAAATTTTGCAGGACAACCTAGAACTGCTTCCTGGACCTCAGATCTGGTGTTGATTTGGTCTAACAAATTTGGAAACTGAGCTGAAATCCCAGTAGAGCAGCCACTGGGGGAAAAAAAAAGGCAGATTCACAAAGCGGGAGGTTACCTTCAAAGCATCCACCTTCCTTGTCCGATGAGAATTTTGGGGATCCATCAGCCATCCTCACTGTCCTTTTCCCTCCATAAGCCCAGAGGCAAGTTCCAGCAGGAGCAGCCACTGGCCCTCTCTGACTTGATTTACCTTCCTGTCCTCTGTGTCAGACGGAGTTGGCCTGCCCCTGACTTGGTTCCTTGCCCTGAATGCACTGTAATTCTGCTCTTTACCATGACCCCTGACTGTGGTCACCAGAGGTCAGGAGAGACATTTCCCTCCTGTGTTCAAACTTCTCCACAACATGTCTGTTCTGTAACTCAGGCTTAGCTTAGCCTGAGAGCTTAGGTGTTAGATGAATGAGTACATTTGTTAACAGCCAAGCTGTTTTCTGAACTGTTATCTAATTCAGCATAATGTTGGCTGATGGGCTTGTGGGTTTCCAAAGATGCACAGAGTGGTGGTCAAGAGTGTGGTTGTGGGGTCGGTCAGGTGTCTAGTGTTCGGATCCAGCCCTGACACTCATTGACTAGGGATCCTGGTGACATCACTCCAACTCTTTGCAAGACAAGTTGTGTATCCGTCAGAAGGAAGATACTTTTTAATGCTGGAGTGAGCACCACATGAGTTATTATAAGAAAGGCATCAGGACTGTGTGGGAACACAGCAGCGCTGGAGTGTGAAGTGTAGCTGTTGTCTTTGACATTACATCACCATGATCAACATTCTCACTACCTCACCAGTATCATTAGCAGTATCATCATTATCCTGTCTTATCACCATCATCACAACCATCATTACCACTATTATCACTATCAGTAGCAGCATCACTATCACCACACCATCAGCAGCATCACCATCATCACCACACCATCAGCAGCATCACCATCACCACACCATCAGCAGCAGCATCAGCAGTATCACCACCATCATCACTATCATCATGACCATCACCATCAGAATCACTATCACCAGCAGCAGCAGCAGCATCACCACCATCATCATCATTACCATCAGCACGATTGCATTACTATTACCACCATCACCACCATCATCATTAATAGCAGCAGTCACCAACTGTGCTACCATCCCCATCATTACGATCATTGTCAGTATAATCATCACCATCCATCTCGCCACTATTACCACAACTGCCATTGTTAACCTCATCATCACCATAGTTACTGGCCTTGTCAATATCATCACTGCCATTATCACCATTACTGTTATTACCACCATCACTACCATGACCACATTGTCACCATCATTATAACCACCATCACTGTTTCTGTCAGTAGCACTGCCACTATCATCACCATCATCATCACCCACAATACAGTCAGCATTATCATCACTAATGTTCCCATAATAGATTCTGGAAGCCTGGAAAACTGAATTTGACAAAATAGAAAAAAAACTTGCTGACTATGACAATTGAAAAT
The DNA here is from genome assembly GCA_004025045.1 of Sigmodon hispidus. Classification (NCBI taxonomy): domain Eukaryota; kingdom Metazoa; phylum Chordata; class Mammalia; order Rodentia; family Cricetidae; genus Sigmodon; species Sigmodon hispidus. The sequence continues at coordinate 102,973 of PVIH01003622.1, forward strand.
TAAAATGGAGGATGTGTCTTCATCATAAAGCATGTGAGGTTCTGGGTCCAGTACCCCATTGCCCAAGACAGATTCCCCCAAAATAAAAACACCACAGGAAACTGCACATAGTAGATAGAAAGCGCTTTGAAAATCATTATAGGATTTTCAAAATTATAGCATCAACTAATACAGGCTGGCACCAAAAATGAGACCCCCAAAGAAGGCATTTTCTTGGGTTTTGAATCAGTGGTGTCTTAACAGGGCAGCTAAAAGGCTGTGTAATATACTCATTTCAGTAGCCCTCATGCTGACTCACATCAGCATCTGTGGGCGAGCTGTGGCTTTGTTGAGCAATTAACTCATGGCGTGGGGCCCCTGTAGGTTTGAATCCCTGCTTTTCTCATGGCAGGAAGGCATTTCCTATAATTCCTTCAGACCAAGTGCCCATCATCATCATTATCGTCACCACCACCATCTTTATCATCCTCACCATCACCACTATTATTATCACCATAGCCACCATAATCACATCCATCACCATAACTGTCAATCACCATCATCATCCTCACTATCATCATCACCACCATCCTCACCATCATCCTCACTACCAATTGTCACTATCATTACCACCATCATCCTCATTATCATGATCACCACCACCATCTTCACCATCATCACCACCACCACCATCCTCACTATTATCATTATCATTACCACCATCATCCTCATTTTCAGCATCATAACCATCATCCTCATTATTATTACTATCATCACCACCACCATCCTCACCTTCATTATCACCATCATCCTCATTATCATGATCACCACCACCATCCTCACCATCATCCTTATCCTTACTGCTACCATCACTGTCATCATCATAATTACCACGATCCTCATCACTGCAATTTAGCAGAAAGATACACCTCCCTTTTCCCTAATTCCAGCACGCAGGAGCTGTGGTGGGCTCCCCATTTTCCTCAGGTACATTGCTTTCCATCTGCTATCATCACCACCACAAGCACCACGACCATCATATCTACCATGAGAACACGCTTCTCATCAGGTCATCTTCCAGGTTTAGCACACATTTTGTTATCTTGTTAGAAACAAATCTATTGGTCCATTGATTCAGCTAAAATGCCCCAAGCACACACCATAGCCAGGCAGTGGTCAGGTTCATTGCTGACAGAGGTCGAGGGAGAGAGGAGCTGTTCCTGTCATCTCTGTCCCCATGTGGTTGTTCCAGTGGGAATAGACTCAAAGTCAGGAAGGCTGCAGCGTAATCCAGTTGGCATGGCTGGATCAATCATGTAGAAATTCAATGAGGAGCTGAGGTGTGATTCCAGGAGCTACAGAAGATGCCAGCAGGGACTGAGCAGGAACTGTGGCCCTGGAGCTGACACCCATTGAAACCATCACACTGCTATTTGGAAACCTGTAGTCACAAGGTCTGCTCTGTCTCATGAGCATGACCCATGCTCTAATGAAGGATGGGGATGACATTGGGCAGTGCAGCTCATCAGGTCCTGAGCAGCAAAACCAGAGCTCAGACCAGGAGACTCACAGGTGGAGCTCTGAAGACAGGTGTGGCTTCTTCATCAAGTTACTCTAACCCAGCCAGAAGTCCTGTGGGACCATTTTCTTCTCTAAGTGCCCAGCATGCAAAATCCAGAAATCTCTGTGTGAGTAGCTACCATGAGCCTGTGACTTCTGTCTAAAGCATGAGAGGCTTTCACACACACACACACACACACACACACACACACACACACACACACACACAGTGGCAGCTCCTGAGCAGGTGCATATGAGGTCAGCTGCTAATGTTCTTCTACTCTATGGCTCCCCTCCCTTTTCTGATGGATACTAGCTGGGCTTCCTCATCACAGGCAAGCTGAATCCTTGCACCTCTGCAGTGCCCTCTACACACCTGCAGGATGACTAGCACAGACTTTCCTTCCTTCTTTACTTCTTACCACTAATTTCAGGCAAGATGTGTACATAGACATGACTGCGGCTCACAGAATCTGGAACCCAGCCAGACACGTCACTGAGTACTCATGATGGATCAGACAGGGTTGGAGAGGAAACTTGGAGCCCATGCCAGCCTGGCATGCCCCACTGAGAAGAACAACTCAGAGGAGCTGGTCTAGCACACTGGAATCCAGCCATGGTGGTCAGTGTCAAGGCAAGGTTCCAGGCATTGCAGAAATATACAATGCAGCTTGATTATGTCCACGAAGGCAAAAAGGACTTAAGAGAGGGGCTGAAGTGGGAAACTCTGGGTAGAAATGAAGCTGGGTGATACAGGTGGCCCTTGAAGGAGGGGCAGAAAAGAGGGAGGGAGGGAGGGAAGGAGGGAGGGAGGGAGGGAGGGAGAGTTGAAAGGCTGCAGTAGGCGCAGGCCTGAGAGAACAGACTTAGAGTTCCCTCTGGAACTCCCAAGGGACCCAGCCTTACTAAGGTATCTGACGTCCACAGAAATTGACTCCGTGACAGTAAGAGAAGAACGATATCAAATAGTGCCATTTGAAACCATTACCCACACGGCCACATGTTTCTTCCTGGAGACTGGAGTGAGGTACAGGACAGTGGTTATGTGCTGGCTAGGTTTGTCATCTTGGCACAGAATATTGTCACCTGCGAGGAGAAAACCTCAATGAAAAAAGGCCTCCCCATGACTGGGCTGGGGGCAAGCCTGTAGGGCATTTTCTCAGTCAGTTATTTTGATGTGGGAGGGTACACACCCATTGTGGGTGGTGCCGCTCCTGGGCTGGTGTCCTGAGTTTATAAGAAAGCAGGCTGAGTAAGTCATGATGAGCAAGCCAGGAAGCAGCACCCGACCCCCACCAGCCTCTGCATCAGCTCCTGCCTCCTGGTTCCTGCTCTATTTGAGTTCTTGTCCTGACTTCCTTTGGTGATGGAATATGGTGTGGGAGTGTAAACCAAGCAAACCCTTTCCTTCCCAGCTTGCTTTGGTCATAGTGTCTCATTGCAGCAATGAAAATCCCAACTGGCACAGGCTGTCTGGGTTTCTACCACCTCTGAAGCCACCAGGAGAGGCCACACCTGTCTTCTGAGCCTGGGAGCTGTGCCAGCTTTACTTTTGGAGCACCACTACCCCTCACGAGTGGTGCTCTAAAATCAAAGCTGCCAGAGGCTTACAGAGGCTTCTGTTGCAAGGGCCTCAGCTCCTGCAGGAATTTTCTGGAAGACCAGTCTCAGAAGTTCAGGAATCTTGTGTCCGGGTGGGCTGTGCTGCTGGAATGGTTTAAGGATTCTTACTAAAGCACCAAAGGTTTGAATTATGCAGACATTACCCAGGCAGAAAATAAAAATAAAAAGACATGATATAAGTAAAATAGTAGGCCATGATTTTATAGGTTTTTTACTTATTTATTTTTGTACCAATCTGACAGGCATTTTTTAAAAAAAAAAAAAACAGTCAAGCCTTTGCTATGATTTGACTCATTCTTTTTAAAGGCTTTTTCATTTATGGTGTGTGTGTGTGTGTGTGTGTGTGTGTGTGTGTGTGTATGTGTATGTGTGTGTGTGCTTGCTTGTATGTGTGTGCATCATGTGCATACAGTACCCATGGAGACCAGAAGAGGTCCTCAGATCCTTGGAACTATGGTTACAGGCAGTTGTGAGCCACCAAGAGTATGTTGGGAACCAGGCCTCCTGCAAGGGCAGCGGGGTGCTCCTAACTGCTGAGCCATCTCTCCAGCCCTGAATTATGTTTTTAGTTGCTAAAGGCACAGCTTGCCTGGGAGACTCTCAAGTGCACAGCTGTTCCACAGTTGTTTTTTTAAATACCAGAAAGGATACTCAATTTAATTCACCATTTTGTTTTACAAAATAAAAAGTGTTGTTTTGGCTGGTAGTGCTTTAGAGCAACATGGAGATGCGGGGTGTTTGTCATTCAAAGGCACACTCCACTCAGCTCTCCAATTCAAACAAGCTCCAACAGGAAGACAGACATCTTTTCATCCATGAGCCCCCAGATCGCATGAGCCCTATCTGTGTCTCCTCTATTCCCGACACTAGACACAGGGGATGTGGGTGGGGAGACCAATGGGAAAGGGGCTGGTTATATGTACACACCCAAACAGAAGAAAATCCAACCTGAAGCCTGACCGGGGGCACATACCCCGGAAGCTCCAATTTCCCCAGTAATCCACACCCACTTTTATATACCTGGAGCCTGGGCACACATTCTGGATTCCTCCAAACCTTCTTCCATGCTTTCCTTTTCTCCCTGTCTCCCCTGCTCTTAACTATAACCTTAGAAGGAGAATCATGCCTCAGAGTCAATCCCCTCAGCAACACATCTCCAAGGACATCTGTGCCCCTCGGTCTGGATCTGATTTCTTTATTGCATGTCAAAGACTGAAGTGGGTACCATGTTCTGGGCAGGGCCAGGTAGGGGGTATTTTAATATAGAAATTTTTGCAGTTATTCTGATTAGCTGTTGTAAAAGACACCAGGTGCTGACAATGTGGGAACACTGATGTGGCTGTGCTCCAATAAAGTTTTATTTATAAACACAGGCAGAGGGCCAGATGTACAGCACTGAGGACACAGCTTTTTGAGCCCCCTTCTTCTCACTCAAGTTTATTTCCTCTGTTATCATTTTCTTCTTTCTAGGGTGTAACCGAATGCTACTCACTAACATTTAAATGTTCATTGAGTACAGAAGATCTGTGTTGTGGGAAGTTTAATAAAATGCTGATTGGCCAGAAGGCAGACAGGAAGTGTGGGTGGGGCTACCAGACTAAGAAAACTCTGGGAAGAGGAAGAACAGAGCAGAGACACCAGCAGATGCAGAGGAAATGAGACCAGATGCTGCTCTGAGAAAAGGTACTAAGCCACTTGGCTAATCATGCATTGGTTTAAGAGTTAAGAGGTAGCAAGTTATATGCAGAGCCACAGGCCAATCAGCATAAATTTAGCATAAGCTTCTGTGTGTTTCTTCGGGACTTTGGGACTGCTTGTCCAGATCTTGAGGCTAGTCCAGGCCAGAAACTTCATGTTACAGTTCTGTGTCATTCTGCTCCCACTAGAGCCCACCCAACAGATCCCATGGAATGTAGCACTATCTGAGCCTGCTCTGTACGGACCATGAGTCCATACCCTGGGGTTTGTGCGAACACTAGCGAAAACCTTTGTTCCCTTGTTACTTTCCTTGACCTTGGGGACATCTAGAGTGCTCATCACCAGCACATTTTAATGAGAGCTGAGTCTGACTAGAAAGTTCAACTGGAAACAGCAGAGATGGAGAAAAACTAGGGTCTGCTAGCTGCTTCTGGTGAAGCCATACCTGAGGCTGTGCCTGGATTTCTCTCTTGCTCTTCTCCCTCAGACACTCAGCTATCCACCGCAAAGATGGCTCTCATGCTGGAGATGGATTAGTACAATGCCAAGGTTTTGACTGTACTGACACTTAAGAATCTCATCTTATAAAGTGACATCACTCTGTTTTGTAGAAATTATTTTACAATGAGTCTGTGTCCTATCTGATGGCCTTCTCTGCTCTTTTCCAAGAGGCCTTTTCCCAACAAAGCTTCTGCCTCACTGGAGCATGGCCTGTGGGTGCTCCCAACTCACCACTGCTCAGACACATGCTGGTTGGCTCAAGATGAGTCCTGGCTTTCACCCTTGGCCTCCCTGAGGTGGAGCCAGCCCCCCACCCTGGAGCAGAAATACTTGTAGCTCCCTCCTGTGGCAGAACTGAGAAGTGTAGGCCCAGACACCCTTGTGGGGGGTCTCTTGTTTTGGCTCCTTGTTATAGAAGTGTTTTTCTCTATAATTAAACAAAACTCACATGGTTTTAACAGTGTTAACCAATGGGGAAAAAGGCAGGACAGGAGGAGGCAAGATGGGGTCTGAGAATGTAAGCTGTGTGGTAAACTGACCTGGCGGCAACAGGAGGGCCCGGCTGCCACTCCTCACACGCTCCCTGGTTCCCATTACACGAACACAGTGTATGTGTCATGCAGGGCTCAGGGCTCCTCTCGGCGCACGAGTGGACGAGACACGCACATTCCCCTGCCTAGCTGCACTGAGGAGCGCTTGCTTCTGAATCTAATATGTGTGCTGGGGAGCAGGGCTGTCTCTGTGCAGTGCCCGGGCTCAGCGAGTAAGGAGGTGCAGCTGGGTGACTAGAAAAGGTGGGTCCTGGAGAAGTCTGCCAGAGGGGAAGGTTCAGGAAGGCTGCCCACAGACCCATGCTCCTCACTTCTGAGACTGCCGGTTTCTTCTCATATTAACTCTGATGTGGCTAGCTTCTTTGTGAAGGTGAAGTCTGCGGCAGACGCCTGTGAGGTCTGGGGAAGGCACAGCTATCTGCTTCAGTGCTTCCCTCTTAAACATGGAAATACCCAGAAAGCCCACTCACGGGCACAGCTGGCAACTCAGTAGTGTGATGTAGGGTCTTCTGGTGGGGGTGACTTTGGAAAGTTCTGGAAGACTAGGGAAGAGGATGAAAGGTAGAATGAAAGAAGAATAGTAGGAAACGCGACTGGAGGAGAAAAAAATTTCTTTTAACAACCCAGTGAGTGGTTTAGCTGTTTTCAGATCCTAAAGAATATTCCGTGATATCAATGGGCTTGCCAAGCACCTGGTTTCTTCAGAGAGGCCCATCTAGGCTCCTCATAATGCTTGTAGATGGATCTGGGATAGGGACCATCTGCAGGTAAAGGATGCCTGCCGTATGTTTTTGGGCTTGTGTGAGAACTGAGGAAACCACTCTGGTCGCAGAGTCAGGAGGAAGATACCTATGTGGACCTGGTCCTGATCATCCCTTCCCAGGAGGCTGTGATGCTGACAGCCCTGCCCCATCATGAATGGTTGAAACACACACACTCTCTGGGCTGGATTTTAGCATTGCTCATTCTCCAGCTCTTGATAAACCCTGCTGAGGTGATGACCATATGCCTATGATGTCAATGAACATGGCTGTCCTCATGGACATGTGTGTTCTACAGGAGGGCAGGGAAAGCGGAACATTTATCCTGATTCCAGTTTAGACATGTGGGCAGAAAAAGATAGAGAAAAATGTCAGAGGACAACCCTTGTTTCCAGTATAGGACGAAGAAAGACCTGTAGAACCTGTCTGCTCAGACAGTGGAGGCAGCAGCCAAATTCTGCTGTATCCATCCCACGTGGATGTGTAAAGACTCCCACCATGTGATGCCCATCTCCCCACAGCATATAGGGTAGCTCCATTCTGACATTTTCTTTTTCTTTTTTTTTTTTTAAAAAACTTTCTTTCTTTATTTGCCTTGAACTGCAACTACAGACAGTTGTTAGCTGCCATGTGGGTGCTGGGAATCGAACCTGGGTCCTCTGGAAGAGCAGACGGTGCTCTTAACCACTGAGCCACCTCTCCAGCCCCCATTCTGACATTTTCTGAGAAGACTCCGTCTAAGACACCAGCCACTATACAATAAAGACAACACTGTGGGAGTCCCTGCGGTAACTAGCGTGTAGTAACACAGCACCACAGCCAAGCACAGCTCAGACAGCTAAGCTTCTGTATGCTGCCCAGGTTGGCCAGGCATCCTGTCTCATTCTTACATTGCTTCTTGATGTCTTGGCTGAGAACCTACACAGCAGGATCCTTCATGGCACGCTTAGGGCTTGCTGGGAGACATGTGGATTTAGGATGAAGTCTTGGTTTCCTCACCAAAGGGCACAGAGCTCAGAACAGGGCTCTTTTTTATCTTGCATAGCTCATTTATATAATTATCTTCACCTCCTTCCTCAAGGCAGGTAAACTGGCTACTCCATCAATGTCAGCCGGTGTTGAGAGCACAGTGACTAGTCTCCATTTCCTGATTACTCACACATCATGTCTTACCAGTAGACATGTTGGCAAGGGTAGAACCCCACAAAGAGGGCCAGACTTGCAGAACTGTCCAACATGGAGCTGTGCAGGGGCCCAGTGACACTTTCCTGGGGTAGAATTGACCCCACCGTCTTTGTTTCTGGTTCCCTAAGGCCTCCCAGACAAAGGCTGGTGAACTAGAAAGTGATTTAGTGATGCCCATGCCAGTTCGTTCCACTGCTCAAGTTTCATGGAGCCTTGTGGATGCTGATGACCTCAGTGTCCTCTCTTACAGAGCGGAGAACAGGGCAGAAATAGTTTTCCTGCATTCTATAGATCCATGGGTAGGGTGTTCCTTCTAATTCAGGGAGACACAAAGGTATATGGGCTATGCAGGTAGCTGGTAGAACACTCACTTTTACAAAGTGGGTGGATATTTATTCTGTGTGTGGTACATAAGTGTGCATAGGCATGTGCACAACCTTGGGTGTCATTCCTCAGGTGTCACCCAATTCTATTATTTTAACATTTCCATTGATTGATTGATGATTGTGTGTGGCCTTGCATTGTATGACTGTGTTACAGCATTCGTGTGGAGTCAGAAAACACCCACAGGAATTGGTCCTCTTCTTCCACTGTGAGACTGAAATCAGGGTGGCGGGCAAATGCCTCTACCTATTCAGCTTGCTGTGTAGGCTCATTTTCATCTCCCTAGTTCACTGTGCTGCACCTGGCTTTTTACTTGGCTGCTGAGGATAAAACTTCCAAGTGTCTCCTGTGTGCACAGCAAGCATTTTATCAAGTGAGGCTTCTCCCTGGTCCTATCATCAATGTTCAATTCAGTTCATCCTCAGTGGGATCAAGCTGAAGAACGAAGCCTCAGAATCTCAATTTCAATTTTTCAAAATATTTGGGATGACTAAAAATAACAGAAAGGAGAAAATATTGAATTTTGCTAGCTCTCTCTAGTGAAGAGGTTGGTGGTCAGTGAGGTAGTGCCTATGTCCCTCAACAGGGACACTTGAACCTGGACACTGAGAACAGGGGCTGTGAGCTAGTGATGATTAGGCTATAAGGAATCTATAAAGCTGAGTCCCTAGGGAATGCTTGGGTCACCAAGTGCTTATTCAGTTCAGTGGGTCACCCCAAATAGGTTCATCCAGTCCAGGCAGAGACCTTAGGACTTCCCTTGACACATAGGAGGTCGAGCACTAGGGATTCAGTGCCTATGGGAAGACACTCACAAAAGGGATAGTTTATCACTGTGACTGAGTGAGTTGAAGGTCTTCTAAATGGGTGAGAGGCAGATGGGGCTGAGCAGTGGAGGCTTATAAGGTGGCAGGAGAGAAACCCATAGGCCCTCATTTGCTCAGGCTGAGTGTCCCTTGGGCTGGCAGGGTGTGGATACCAGCTGCCCCTGATGGACAGTCATCTGTCTGTCCTTTGACTTTGTGGGACATTGGTCTGTCTGTGTAGCAATCCCTCCCTATACAGACTCTGCAGCATCTACCTGTTGCAGCTGATCTCACTGCTGCCTACAGACCTGGGTCCCAGTATTAGTGCCCCCACACTCCTGTCCACACGTGAGGTCACTAAACCATGTGCTCTGCTTAATGGGCAGGTTGAGTGGAAGAGATGAGCCTGGGCGTGAGGACAGAGCTGCGCTGTGCAGGCTGAGCACAGTGTTCGTCTGTGTAGGTCAGTGACTCCATGCCAGTACAGAGAGGACATTTAGGAGTGACAAGGAACTGAAATTCCATGGGCCTGTCACCTTCCCCAGGGGCTTCTGACCTACCACAGCTCTAGGGCTGTTAGGATATAAGGATCAGGGCATCCAGCTCTTTCCTCAGATGACGGCGCACCTGTTCATGTGCAATAATTTGCTGGCTTTGATTTACATACAAAGACAGCTTATTTAACTTTTGAAATTAAAGCTTAAAAACACTTAATTAAAATAATAAATCAGAACCATTCCTGCAGCCCACAGGAGCAACAGATTCCGCATTACTGCATCCCTGCTGTGAAGGGCTGAGTGGTGCGACAAGGCTGCCTCAGACTGCCCCTGCAGTCCCCACGCCACCTGGTACAGCCAGAAGTGAGAGCTGAGCTTTGTGTGAAGGTACACCCCTTCTCTCTGTGTGGATGAAATGGGTAACGTTCTCAAGAGGGAGCTGCTGCCTCCCTACTTACTGCCATAGTCTAGAGAAATGGAACATCTGGCTTCCATGGCTGGGGACAGATGATTTCTCAGAACAGAAGGAAAGTTCACATGTTTGGGGATGGCTGGTGTCTGTGTTAAAGCAGGCTTAACAGAGGTTTTCTGTAAAGGGCCAGACAGTAAATATTTCAGCTTTTTGGACAAACTGGTGTTTGTTGTAAATACACAGTCCTATTATTTTAGCACAGGCAGCCACAGAGAACTCAGAGCTAAATGGACATAGGTGTATGCCAATAAAACTTTATTTGTAAACAAATGCAAGGGGCCAGATTTGTCTCTTTAAGGCATAAATAAATAATGAGTCATGAAGTTGACCTCTGACTCTTCCTTTTCATGTGGGTGGGACAGGCTGTAGAGGAGTGTGGCTTGTGTCATGCAATGATCAGCACACTAGTTAAAGAACCCAAGCCCAGCAGCCTAGCACATCTGACGGTAATGGCAGAGCCACTGACTCTGCCCTCAGGGTGTGGATGTAGTTCATGTGTTTGCATAGCATTTAGAGAATGTGAACAGAATTGACAAATTACTCTCCATGTTTACTGTAAAGTAGAAAGGATCACATCACTTTCTTAACATTCCTAGGGCTCTAGAGGTTGGGCTAGAGGTAGTCATGGTGAGCAAAGTCAGAGTTCATAAATGAAAGCTCAAGTATGCTCCTGACTCATCCTTAGCTGGGGACATGGGCCAAGAGACATGGATAGTAGGCTCCCTGCCAGCACTGGAGCCATGTCTACTGCCTGATAATATGACTGGGCACGAATAACCAGGTTGAAGGCAACCTCTGCCTCATCCCTCCCATGTGGGCAGCTGTGGCACTAGAGGCCAGCTAGTTTCTGCATTGCAGGGTTCAGCATCATGTCTGAAGGGCTTGAGCTCCAAAAGCCTGCCCTGTCTCCAGCTGTGCTGATGAAAGGCTGAGAACTACCTCTACAGGAGCCATGCCCCAGGCTCCTTCTGCAGTGTGTCCTCAAGGATGAGACAGTAGCCAGGACCCTGGATGATTCATGTTACAAGCATGCTGAGGCATGCTAAGAATACCACAGAACTCTTTGGACCACGTTGCACATCCCCATCAGAATCCTCAGGTAGACCAGTGGACTCAGCCTCACCTTCCAGACAGCAAATGACACATTGGAGGTGGAGGGGACTTGCTAGCAGCAGGCAGCAGAGGCTTAGCCTGATACCTGAGCAGGACACAGAGACACCTGTGGGATAACTTCTGTGGCAGACTTTTAAAGGTCTGAGTTAGAGTCATTCCCTAGATTCCTCATTTTTAAAGTCACCTGTTTTCCCACCTGTCTTCTCGACAGAAGTGAGGGGTTTTCCTACTTACAGATCCTTCTACTGTTCCTATAAATATTTCAAGAACAAGAATAGGCAAGGAATTTCTAAAAGGAACCCACCAATGTAGGAAGTAACCTCCAAAACTTACAATTGGGATTGTTTGGAATCAAAAGTCCCCCGTATACAATGGAAATAACTAGCAGAGAGAAGATTGAGTCCAGAGAGCGGGAAAAGCCTTTGCCAAGCTTACATGGGACAGGGAATGAGTAACAAGAATCTACAAGAACCACAGAAATTAAACATCAAAACAAGCTGCTCCATCAGTAAACGGGATGATGACCTGAGCAGGCAGCACTCGGAGGAAAAGGCACAAAGGGCTCATAAGTATTTAAAACACATTCAGCATCTTTATCCACCGCTTTGAGATACCATCTTACCCCAGTCTCAATGAAGAGGTGGGGAAGGGGTCCCCTTATACACTGCTGCTGGGAGTGCAAACCACTATACAGAGATTCTTTACTGGGTGAAACATAGAATCCCCATAGGATCGAGCTGTGCCCCTGGGCAGCTAGCTTAAGGATTCTAAGTTAGCACATTCAAGAGAGACTTGTACATCTATGTGTATTGCTATACTATTCACAACAGCCTGGATAAAGAACCAGCCGACATATACATCAATGGATGAATGGATAAAGGAAATGCAGAATGTAAAAATGACATCATGATGTTTGCAAGAAAATGAATGGAACTGGAAATCAACATGTTAACCTAAATTAGACTCAGACAAATGTTGTGTGCCGAACCTAGGTTTGCATACACACGCACGCACGCACGCACGCACGCACGCACGCACGCACGCACACGCTGGCCATGGGAAGAGGAGCAGGACTATGGGAGGGGGAGGCGGAAGAGGGAACAAAAGAGGGTAAGGAAATATAAGCAGGGGCAGAACTATTGGCAGCGTGGAAGGAGATTTTCAAAAAGAGTGTGGGTGGGGATGGCTGGGAAGGGTAAATAAGAACCAAGTAAGATGATATGATGAATTAAATGCCACAATGAAACCCAATGCTTTACATTTTGACTAAATTAAATTAAAAAGACTTGAGGTGCCCCTGCAGGACAGTGTGGGCGATGGAGATCTCTGTCCAAGGTGCTGACGGGCATTAGGTGGCCTGCCTACAGTGATTACAGAAAGAAAGTAGGACCATGCATTTTGGTTTACAGGACCTGGTATTTGATCTTCGCTATGCAAAAATTTCAGGGAATTCATTCTGTTGATGTAATAAGAATATCAGGGAAAAAAGACCATGGGGGATGGAGAGATGGCTCAGCAGTTAAGAGCACTGACTGTTCTTTGGGAGGACCTGAATTTGATTCCCAGCATCCATGTGGCAGCTAACAACTGTCTATAATTCCAAGATCTGACACTCTTACACAGTTATATGTGCAGGGAAAACACCAATTCACATAAAATAAAAATAAATGCTGAATAAAAAAGAGAGACCATGGCTCTGATGTAAGTTACTCTGAACTTTGCAGGAGAAGCAACTGAGGCGATTCAACTCTCCCTGTGGAGTGCCAGTGCTGGACCATGGACACTGCCTTGCCATCAAAGAGGACCCTGTGAGGCTGATGAAATCTCATCATGATGAGACCTGGCTGCCTGACCCTGGCTGCCTGACCAGATGCTGTACTTCTCCCCTTTCATACCAGCACCATGGTTCCTTGTGGTGACCCAGAAGGGTCCTCTCTTTCCTTAGATCACACGTCAGGACACCATCAATATGGCCTTCCCACTGAATTTCCCACGGGTCTTCCCTGCAGGAAGAAAAAATTTAGCCTTTAAAGCCACTTAACACAGCTGGGGACTCATCAGTGAGGGGATCAGGAGGATGGGGCTGGCTGGAAGCAGACAAACACACTGAGAGGCCCCTGTGGTGCTCTCTATGGAACTGTGGTTGTCTAGCGACTTAGGAGGTGAGAGCTCCTTGGGAGGCTGCTGTGTGCCCTGTGTGGTCAGCAAATGTCGACTGCTGTTCTTATGGGTGTTGATGTTGGATAAGGGTAGTGAATGATGGCAGGGAATACACTGGACACTACATGTGACTCTTCAGGATGCAAGGTGGCATGCTAGGGCTTTTCAAACATGCTTATGGAAATGACCTCGGCTGCTCCCTACAGGTTTGCTGATATCTGCTACACCGTGTAGCCAGAGGGAAACATGAGCAGAAACAAGCTCAAGTGTAGAGACAAGGACACCCAAATGACCAGGGAGAGTCTCACAGAGCCCATCTGAACACACACAATGGGAGGAAGGGACTTCAAGGGTACTCATGCGCTGTCTCAGAAGCATTTTCATTGGGCATGAGTGCCAAGCAAGAGATGGAGATAGAGCAGTAGAACAGCTGGGTGCAACATCATGAAAATTAAATAAACAAAGATGTCATTATTTTTAAATGTGTGTGTGTGTGTGTCTGTGTGTCTGTGTGTCTGTGTGTGTGTCTGTGTGGGTATGAGCATGTGAGTGCCACTGCTCATGAGGTTAATGGTGTCAGGTCCCTTGGAGTTGGAGTTACATGTGATTGTAAGTTGCCTGATGTGGTTGTTTGTAGTTGGAAGTTTCTGTCCACCACAAACTCTCAAATACCCAGCAGCCAATTCCCAAATAACAGACTCAGAGGCTTAATATTATAGCAACCCCTGGACCACTAGATAAAGCATACTACTATCCAGTTTTTACACTTACGTTAATTCTTATCTGTGTTTAACCATGTGGCTTGGCACCTTTGCTCAGTGCAGCATCCTCATCCTGCTTCCTCTGTGTCTGGCTGGCAGCCAGCTCCTCTTTCCTTCTTCCCAGAAAGAATTCTCCTACTTTGGCTACTCCACCTAAACTTTCCGCCTGACTATCAGCCAATCAACGTTTTATTAAACCAATAGGAGTGACAAATCTTTACAATGTACAAGAGCCTTATCTCACAGGTTCTGGGATTAGAACTCTGGTCTTTTGTAAGGGAAGTACTTGCTTTTAATCATGGAGTTATTTCTCTAGCCTTCAGCATATAGGTTTTCAAAAGAGAGAGGTGGGGACTGGGAGACAGCTCAGATGATAAAATATTTGTTCTGGAACTCTGAGGACCAGAGTCCAAACCTTAGAATTCATGTAAAGAAAGTTGGGCATGGTGAAGCATGCTTGTGATCCCACCACTGGGAGGTGGAAGTGAGTGGAACCCAGGGCTTACTGACCAGCCAGGCCAGCAGAGCTAGTGGCTCCAGGCCAGTGAAAGATTGTCTTAAGAAACAAGATACATGGCTCCTAAGGAATGATGCCTGAGGTTGACCTCTGGTCTCCATAGGAGCTGCACCTGCATAGTATACACGTGTGCACCTTCACACACCACACACACACATACATACACACACACACACACACACACACACACACACACACACGATAGGTGGAGGACAGTGCTGGACTGGGAGAGGCAGCTCTTCCTTCCTAGGAAAGAGTCACTGGTGTGCAGCACTGAGTTCTTCCTCCTCTTAGATACAGAGGATAGTAATCTTACATCAAGAGCCACCACCAGCTAAGTGGGGTGAAAGGGGCACCATCACATTATTAACCCATAGTCACAGTTGGCCCAAGGCTGCTATTATTCACACTGGTAAAAATTTTGTTAGAATTTAATGAAAATGAGTATGTAAAATTAATAAACCAGAATTCCAACTCAAAGCAGAACTGTTCTCATTCCAATGGGCAATTTCAGCACAAACCCCAGCCTACGATCAGAACCATTTCATTGTCACAGCTTGAAATTTGTTTTGAATTACCTTGATAATAATACAGCCATTCATTTAGTGAAGGCGCGCCACACGGCTGATGGGTCTCAGAGGCCTAATTTCTAAAATCTAGAGCTACATAGTTACCGTATGACTAGAATTAGTAACGCTCTGCCAGCATGGGATGGCGAGAGTCTGTCTTTGATGATTAAAACCCAGGTAACCTCACATTAATGTCGTTAACAAGACTTTCAGGCCCCAGCAGAGCCGTCCATCCACAGCAAGTGTGAACCCTTAGGGGAGCAATAGGTTCCCTTCACCCCACAAGTCCAAGAGACTCTAGGAAGTGTGTGGATCTCCTAAAACAAAGACGCAATTTGACGGGATCGTAAAAGAGCTGAGGTTTTACTCCTGATTTTATCTTTTCACATTCCTCTGAGCTGTCTGAATAACAGCTATCATGTGAAGAAACCTAATTAATATGCAAAAGAATAGCAGTCTACAGTGAGCAGAGCAACGTCCTGTGGCACAGAAAATGGATGCCCCACTTGGAGGTAAACTGCAAACTGAATTTGCTTTCACAAGATCTGCTGTTGTCTTGGACAAAGTTTCACCGAGCTATGGGTCCCCATGGCCTGCTAACCATCTGTGAACTGAGGCCCTGGAGCTGAAACGGTGGGCGATTTTGTAAACACTTTTATCCCACTATTTGCTTAGTGTACTTTTAGCATCTGGCTCAAGACAGGAAGCATGGCTGTCTGGATGGAGAGTCTGCTACCTTGCAAAGGAGAAGCTGGGGAGCTGGGGCCACCATCAGCTCCAGGCACCTCTTCTCTGTGGGGCCAGTCTTGACCTTTTTAGTTATTAGCTTATGGATTCCCAGGATGCCCACTCACCTGGGACTACAGCACTAGAAGCGCCCAATGGGAAGGTTAAAACTTAATAAAAGCCCCACCAGCTCATCAAAGGGTGACCTTCCATTTGGAAAGACCCAGAAATAAATTTCCCTTTTGATTAAATTGAAAATCAATTTCCAGTGACATTTCTATTCCATCAGGCCCCAAATTGAAGCAAGACCAGATTTCTAAAGGAGGATGAGTGTCTGTAGGGTATAGACCAGCCTGCTGGCTGGACTTGGGGTACGTCTACCATCCAGGTATTCAAGGGTCCCAGGGTTCCCAGGTGGTCATGAGGGCCATGGGTCTTCAATAGAGGGGCTGGAACCAGCTGCTTATAGCATTGTGAAAGAGGCTCCCATGAACAGGGGTATTTTTATGCATGAGCTTCCTACAGATATTTCTTGATGGCCAGGGGACTGCTGCCATGGTAATTCCTCAGTGACTGGAGGAGGGGCTCTGAGTCCCATAGTTCCCAGCTGTGGCTTGGGGAGGACTTGTATTTGGCCAGTCTGTTTTTAGAGGTGCTTCTCCTGTTTGGTGACTGCATACAAAGCATCCTGAATAGAGGTGATGATCATCACACAGTCATTCTATGTGAAGTCAATCATGTCTACTCCTAGCAGCCACCCTCTCCATGGTTCCTTTCTTCTCTGCTGTGAGATGGACCACTTGCCACATGTTCTGCATTCCAGCAAACATGAGAAACTTAAGAGATCAATGCTCAACCTCTACCTTTCCAAATTGGGTGAATATTATTGCCTAGAGGAAATTCAAACTTTAAAAGCACAGTAGACCCCACATTCCCATTTCTGTGACCAACATGAAAGCCATCTTCTTCAGACTCCAGTGGCCAAGAGCACTTAAGGAAAAGGGAGGAGGTGTGTGTGTTTCCACTAGGATGTCTCTAAATAGGGGTAGACATCTGTGCTCAGAGCCCACAGAGCGGAATGCACATAACTCCAAGGCTTTCTTTGGTACTGTTTAACGTGCAATCAATAACTATGTGCTGTGCCCATCGGGCAGGCAGAACGCAACCAAAGTGTCACACAAGTACAAAGTGTGTGAATCTTGTAAGAAGCAGGATTGCATCATTGTTCCTGAGGCAGCACTCATGGCATCTTAAGCAAAGTGCAAGTTGTTTCTAAAACACAAACACTCTGTGTGATTTAAATAAACTTAATATGATAGAGGAAGGTGCTCTGCTGTGCTCATGAGCCCATAACTCATATGTGGGTCTCATTCATCCCAAATAGAACTTGTAGAGCATTTGAATTGCTCTGATTCCTCGTGTCAAATGTCTCTTAGTCTCTGCACAAATGGTTCCAGAGATGATCAGAGGCTAGAAAAGGGCTGTACTTTCTCTGGGTGTGAGGTGATGCAGACAGCAACATCCAGAACAGCTGAGAGTAGACAGCAAGGACCCAGAGCCTCTTGCCTAAGCCACAGTTGGTGGCACTTCCTGAAGAGGTCACTGGAGCAGCTGCTCCACTTGAAGAAACATAAGGCTGCTGTCCCAGGGGCCTCACAGTTCTACCATCTATTAAAATTAAGAGGAACTTGGGGCTCTTAGTTCCTCATCCCATATTCTTGCAGCTATTAGAGGGTACATAGGTGTCATCCAGAAAATAACTTCCATGTGTGTCATGATATATATTATCTTTAATAAGATCAGCCTGGAATATCAGGAAACAGATCCACCCACAGTCAAGCCAGGAGAGTCAGAGAGTAGTAACTCACATCTTTAATCCCAGCACAGGAAAGACTGAGTGGTGACCTATACCTTTAATTCCATAACTCAGGAGAGAGATCTTTCCATGTTTCTGTGAATTCCCAAATAGTAGTAGCACATACCTTTAATCCTAACTCTAAGATTATGATGCACAGTTGAAATCAGAAGTGAAACAACTGAGCAAAGAGGATATTTTAGGAGATGTAGGCAGACAGTGTGGTATTCTGTAGAAGTGACAAGCCAGGCTGAGGACTCTGGAAGATAGCATTTACCCTGAGAAGTTGGCTGGGTAAGAACTGACTGTGGTCTGTTTTCTCTCTCTGATATTCCAGCTTTTCCCCAATATCAGGCTCTGAGTTTTCATTAAACACCAACTAGAATTTATGTTTTACATGTGTTCTTGTGGAGTCACTCACCCAGAAAGTACCCAAGTCTCTGAAGAAGCTTACAATGTGTATCATTAGGGCGGCATGCTCTCTGTGTGATTTGTGCTGATGTATACACACTCAAACAGCCCATCCTGGAAGAGCATCTGCACATACCATGTGTAGTTGTGGATTTACATTGTCTACTCACACACAGGTGTGTGCACAGAGCTGCACAGGGCTCAAATTGAGAGCCTGTTCATATATGTTTGAACAGTTCCTTTCTCATGGTATGTAAACAGAAAGATAAATGGAAAGGATTCAAGACAGGTCTGTCTTTTCAGGGCACACCCCCAGTGATGCAGTCACTCCAGCCAGGCTCCACCTCCTAACTTCCACTACTTTCCAATGCTGCCATAAATTTACAAAGCCATCAAGGTATGAATGCATCAATGATTTCTGGGTCCTCAGAATCTAGTCATTTCTCAAGTATGGGGTCTACCAGAATGACCAAGTCATCAACACAGGGCCTTTTTCAGAGGCATTTCATATCCAAACCAAACCATCCCACATACCAAGACATATACATATGTACTTATTCTCATATGCATGCACACATGCAGATGTGCATATGTTTGCACAAATACATACAGGTCCCTGTACATACAAGTCCACATCACATGCCCCTGCATCATTGCTGGTCTGCAGCATTGTGGCTGTCTAGCTGGTGCAGTTTTCAGGTTTGTATCCATCTAACTCTGAAGCTCCTGAGGCACCTGATCTCCTGTGATCTAGCTGGGTTTGGGCAGCAAAGTGACTGCATTTTTCTTCTGAAATATTAAGTTCAAAAGAAAATACAGATTTGCTGTGGAACCCACAGATCCATAGCAGGAATTCTGTGTTCATGAGTCTCCATGCTGTATCCACCAGCATCTTCACCTCTACCTGCCTTCAGACTTCACATGTCATCTGGAGTGACACTTACAGCGTGTTAATGCTCTGAGTGTCCAAGGGGGAGAATCAGAGAACATGTATGTCAGTTGACACTTATGACAACTACCTGGAGAAACAGAAAGGAATGGATAGGATGGTTTTCAAGAGCCCATCACTCAGTAAAACACCGGACCATGTGATAGTGAAGTAAGGTGCAAATGGGACTGTTGTCCCTTATAAGCAGGTGGAACCTGTCCCTTCCTGGGGAGACCTGGCCTGTCCTAGTGGCCTCCTTAGAGCAGAGACAAAACAGCAGGTAGAATCTAGATCTGGATAATGAGTCACTACAATGTTGCAGACCTGTACCCTATACAGGGCCACCACAACTCTTGGACCTAAACACACACGCAGGGCTATCATAATGCTGTGGACAATCAGTGGTGTTCAAACTTTAGATCAAGCTCATATCTCTCCTGTGGCTTAGCTTCAAAGGACTGGCTTCTAGAACCCTGGCTACACCCAGGATAAATATGCCAGACAGTAGAACTCAACAACCATAGTGCAGCTTTGAGAGCCCCACAGAAAGTGTGTGTGTGTGTGTGTGTATATATGTGTGTGTATGTGTGTATGTGCATGTATGTGTGTGTGTGCGTGCGTGCGTGCGTGCGTGCGTGCGTGCGTGCGTGTGTGTGTGTGTGTGTGTGTGTGTGTGTGTGGTTAAGATGGGAAAAGCAGGTACTGTGTGTCTG
Organism: Sigmodon hispidus; assembly: GCA_004025045.1. Taxonomy (NCBI): domain Eukaryota; kingdom Metazoa; phylum Chordata; class Mammalia; order Rodentia; family Cricetidae; genus Sigmodon; species Sigmodon hispidus. Next base: position 122,743 of record PVIH01003622.1, read on the forward strand.
GTCATTGTGTGACAGAAATTGCCCATGTGGTTCTGGTACATGTGAACCAGCCTCATATCCTGGAAACTCTTTAGGTGACATCCATAAAGCAGGATGCACCTGTCCACATGATTCTCTATGTGATAGAGACACACAAGTACTTGACAGATGTCATGTTGATAATGTTCACATGTCAACACCCATGGATAACTTGATTTCAAACTCAAAAGCTGTCCTACCCATTATTTTGAAGTTATAATGCAGCTCACAAGTATAAATCATCCATACAGTTTTGCAAAACCACACTTCACATGATGTGTCACCATCACCACCATCTCAGCCAGGACACCTCCATCATCCCAGCCCTCTCCATTTCTTCTATCCTCTGGTACCCAACAGTGTGCTTTCTGTTATTTGGATTCACCTACTTTGGACATCTGGACAAATGGAATCTGAAACATGTAGCTTTCCATGTCTCGCCTCATGCTCTGAGCACAATGGACTCAAGGTTCACATGTGGTGAAACATCTCATGCTCTCCATTGCTTTGCTACCACATGGACATACCATCTTTGTTTCCTATTCACCATCGGATGGACGGGTAGGAGCTTAAACTATTGTGACTAGCGTCACTCTGCATAGCCCTGTGTGAGTTTTTGTAATGCTGTATTTTCAGTTTTGGGGGTAAATTCCTAAAATGAAAGATTTGTACTTTGTTATTGAGTTCTCAGGGTTCCTTACATATTTAGACTCCAGACCCTCATCATATGTGCCATTTACATCAGACCTTCAGCACAGGTGATATTTACAGGTTTTCTCTGGTATGTTCATTTATCTTTCTGATTTCTTGTTTGCATATTTTGAAGCACAGATATTTTTAATTTTGAAGAATGGTTATTTTCTTTTTTGTGCTTTAGGTTGTACCTAAGAAGTTATTGCCCATTGCCCAATTCTAACACCTTTATATTACGTGCCCCCCCCCCCCCCCGCAACCTGACTGGTATTTCTGAGACAAGTTTCCTTTATGTAACAGCTTTGACTGTCCAGGAACTACATTTGTTGACCAGGCTGGCCTCAAACTCACAGAGATCTGCCTGCCTCTGCCTCTTGAGTACTAGGATTAAAGGTGTGTATCACAACCACCTGGCATCTTTCAGTTTCATACTCTTTAATTCCTACATTCTGGCTCTTAGTCCATCTAGAAGTAACTTTGGTTTATGATGTGAAGTTGGTGCCCAGCTTCACTCCTTAACACAGGAATATCCATTTGTCTCAGCACCATTTGCTGAAGAGACAGTCCTATGGCCAATGTGGTCTTGGTCATAGATGTATAGGTTTATGTGGATATTCTGGGTTGAGGTCTAGGGACCTGTGCATTTTTCCATGTCAGTACCTTACTGTCTTGCTGACTTGTGTTTTTGATACATGGTTTCATAGGTAGTTCAGCCAGGATGGCCTTAAACTTGCCCCCAACCCCGACTCAGCCTCTGGAGTGCTGGGATTACAGACCCAAGCATTTTACCATGTGTTTTATTCAACAGTGGGCTATTATTTTGTAGACAGGGCCACTTTTCCCAACGTAAAGTGGTTAAGGAAGTCCGTGTGGTCCCTGGGGGATCTGTTCGCATATTCAGAAATAGCCAGAGTTACCCATGCTGTGGGAAGTCGTGGCAGCTGGAAGCCTTTTGAACCAGTGTCTGGTTACACACATAAACTAATTTCATGAAGAAACATGCATTGAAGTGTGGGCTGGGGAGCCACACACTTTCTTATATTATTTTACACTCCAGTGAAATCTATCAGATGAAAGTAAAAACAAAGACTGGCTCAGTCAACACAGTGGGAGACAAATCCCCCCATTCCCTGTGCTATACCTACTTAGGGCTCAAAACACTGCATGCTCATAAACACATATAGTAATTCCATATCCACCAGCTAACAGCGACTGACTGCTGATGTGGCACACGAGTCCAAAGCTCCTCATCGCTTCTTCCATGAACTGTTTATAAGAGCCCAGGAGGTATAGTGCCTACTGCTTGCTTTCTGTATTTGAGGAAACTCAATGTGTGGATTAAGTGAATTGTTTCTAATCCTACTGAGTAATGTCCGGGTTTCTGCCTGTCATCGTTTGGAAGACCTACTCTCTATCATACTCCCTTTATATCTCCTCCTTGGTGCAGGTAGCTGCATGTGGCCAAGAGGCCTGGTCACATGATTGCTTTCTTCATGGTAACTATGATCTGAAGTCACTATGGAGTGGCAGAGGCAGGTCCTGGTCCAGGGGAGTGCAAGGAAGTAAGTGCACTGTGGAAGGTTGTGATCTGCAAGGCACCTGCAGCCTTTGGGACTCCGGGGGAGAAAAGTGTACAAGTGAAGAGTTTGTAATTGATACAACGGCCACAAGGTGGACAGAAGTCACACCACATGGTGAAAGTAGGCACTAGGTGGGGTCAGAAAGGTAGACAGGATGGGGCAGGGGCATGGGGAACTCTGGAAGCAAGTGGAGGCTGATTCCTGGTAGTCCCAGGTAGTGTCATAAGATCAGTCATGGGCAGGAGTGTCTGGAAGGATAGAAGGCTGCAATAACCCCGATGAAGGGTCCCTGTAAGGAACAGACCTTCAGCAAGAAGGGTGGTCAGGCTCTTTGGTGCTGGCACTCAGCTTGAGGAAGCAGAGAGCTTATTAGTTGAGAAGGAGTTTATCCATGGGCTGGAGAGATGGCTCAAAGAACTGATGGAAGAGCACTGGCTGCTCTTCCAGAGGACCTGAGTTCAATTCCCAGCCACCACATGGTGGCTCACAACCATCTAGAATGAGGTCTGGCATCCTCTTCTAGTGTGCAGACATATATGCAGGCAGAACACTGTATACATAATAAATTAAAAAAATATTAAGGAAGAGTTCATCCAAGCACTAAGTCTGCTAGCTTGGTCCTGAGACAGCTCTTCTGTCCCAGCATCCCTGCTTATGATCTGGCTAATTTCCATGCTTGGCACTCCGGTGCCCAGGCTCTAAGATCCATGAAGGCAGGAGGTAGTGACTCTGATTCCAGTGTTCTGGGTGCATCTAGAGATGAACACAATGATCAAACAGCTGCTGGGCCACACACGTCCAAAGCCACAAGGCACACACAGTTTTTAAAATCTATCTACAAAGAATGCAAATTATAGCCAAGCATGTTTCTCAACAGATCATCCAATCCCTAAATGTTGTTGTGTTTGAAGAAAAGCGGTGCTTAGGCTGGGGCAGTGGTCCAGTTAGTACAGTGTTCATCTCATGAGCAAGAGGATCTGAGTTCAATCCCAAGAATCCAGATGAAAAAGTCAGGTATGCTGGAGATCTTGTAATTCTGGGGATGAGGAGGTGCACATGGACAGATCATTAGGGCCTGCTGGCCAGCCTCACCTACTTGCTGAGTTCTAGGCCATTGAAAGAACTCTCAAAAACATGCAAGTATATTGATGCACACACACATACATACACACACACGTAAACACATAGAGAATCATACACAGACACACACACACAGACACACAGACATAAACACATACAGACACATACACACACACACACACACACACACATACAGACCTAAACACATGCAGAGGCACACACAGAAACACACACAGAGACATAACACAAACAGACACATACATAGACATACACACACAGACATAAAAACATAGACACATATACACACTCAGGGACACACATAGAGACATAAACACGCACACAGACACATATACAGACATACACACACAAAGACACACACACAGACATAAACACATGCACACACATAGAAACACACATAGAGATACACAGAGACATAACACACACAAACACATAGAAACACACATAGAGATACACACAGAGACATAAACACACACAGACACATACAGACATAGACGCACACACAGGCACACACAGACATGAACACACAGAGACACATACACACACAGATACATGTAGAGACAAACACACGTGCACACATACAGAGACACATACACACATAGATACACGTAGAGACAAACACACGCACACACATACAGAGGCACACAGAGACACATACACAAACATAGACACGCAGACATAAACACACAGACACACAGAGAGAGACACGTACACAGACATAAACACATGCACACAACACAGACACAGACATAAACACGCACAACCACAGACAAACATACACACACCACCACTACCAGCACTCAGAGTAGCATTTTTGCACCAGATCTTATTTGTGGACAGAGTCTGGGAGAGTGTGTGCAGCTTGCTCCAGCAAGGAGAGGCCCACACTGTCCTCCTAACTCCATGCTTTTGCGATGGAATGGTGGGAGAGGTTGCAGTGCCTGGCTCCCCTTTGTCACCTCTTATCCAGCCCAAAGAACACTGATGCCCCAACTAACCACTGGGTGGCATATTCCACATCCGCACCAGGCTCACCCTGGCATCAGAGTGCGATCACAGTGATTCCCACCAAAGCAGGAGTGGTACTGTTGCCAGCTCATTTGCATCTAGGAGATTTGCCCTGTCAGCTGAGATTCCTTGCCTCCATCCTGTCTGTCACTTCCGCCCTGGTGCTGGCTTCAACCCCCCTGCTCCAGAGCCAAAGCCCAGTGTGTCGCCTGGCTCCTGCTTGAAAAACTCCAACTATGGTCTTCCTTATTCTTCCCTCTGGACATGCCACTGTCCCACCAGTCTTGAGATATGATTCTGCCAACTGTTGCCATGTCTTGACTTTTCTTCATTTTAGTCCCCAAGACTCTTCTTGGAGGACCCGCCTTTAAGTGGACCCACTAACTATCCTAAAACCTTCTGAGACTAGGCTGTACATCAGATGCTGCCTATTTTGACTGCTCCCTTTGAATTGCTAAGAGACGTGTGCTTTTAGAGGCAATTTATTTGAGACATCCTGAGAATTTATGTTTCTGTAAACACACTTTAATTTTTTAATACACATTTTATGCCATGAAAATGCAACCCATCTGAATAAAATGTTGCCCCAAGAACTTTGCTCAATAGTTCAAAATTAAATTTTAAAATGTTGCAGAGCTGGGGTGGGAGGAATTAACCGTCTTAACATTCCCGCTGTTTTCTGCGCTGCGTCTTCCTGTCACAGATGCCCTTTGTGCTTCAAGTTCAAGCCTCGTGCTAGCCAGGCTGCCCCCCCTTCTCTCTCTTCCACCCCCTCTGCGCTCCTTTGTTTCAGCTTGGATCCTCCACCAGTCTCTGAACTCCTGAAGTCTCTCAGTGGGGCCCCTCCCCTGGATGTTACCTAGTTCTTTAGTCTTTTGCTGGCACAGGTCATCCAACAAATGCCCCTCTCTTGCGTTCAGAGTAGGCATTCTCCTGCAAGAAAAGTCAGCCACTATAGAGTTCCTTTTTGGTCCCAAGCAAATTTTAAGTTTGATCAAGAGCTTGTTAGAATACACGGCTCACGCTGTAGCTCACAAACATGAACAAACACACATACACAAGCACACATACATACATACACACTTCATACCACCCACATCTCACACTGCAGCCCATATACATGTACATAATACTTCATATAGACATCATGTACACACCTCATATTGCACCATACATATATGCACACACATACTCCATTAACACATCACACATAAATATATACCTGTTTGCATACATGCACACCTTTTCTTGCACATGTACAAATACATTCCTCTCACCTCCACATAAACACACACTCTGTAATACATACCCTCTCTATCACACACACACACACACACACACACACACACACACACTCTTTAGCACACACATACTTTCTCTTATGTAACACACATTCTCTCTCCCCCTCTCACATACAACACACTCTCTTCCTGTAGCACACACATACACGCATGCACACACACACACACACACACATCCACACACACAAGTCACTGAGTCCCTGGTGAAAGGACAAAGCATCCTTGCTCCCTGCACTGCATCTGGTGACTGGCTGCACCCCAGGAATGCCTTGATTTTTCCTGCCAAGCTCTGGCAGCCGCACAATGTAGGGTGACAGGAGAAGAGAATTTCTACACTAGCCATGAGGAGGGAGCCTACACCACCAGCTGGCCTTTACAAGAACAAGAACTGATGGAGAAGGCGAGACACAGTGCACAGATATGACCTAATGCAGAGGCCAGTGCCCAGTGACACACACACCCTGTGGAGGAAGTTCCAGGGTGCTGGGCATGACAACCCATGCTACGACCCTGGGGAAAAACCTACTTCTTGGTGACAGGCCGTCAGAGTTTCAGTGTGCAGTGGCTTGTGGCGCTTGAAATGTTAATTGGCCATTCACTGAATTTACTGCCACTTCCCAAATGCACATTTATTGGACATGGCCATAATTTTAGCATTTTAAAGGTAATTTCTTAACACTGCAGACCACTTGGTCTTTTTAAAAAGCAGTGGTTACTCTCATGTGGGAGCCGTAAATGGCCACAGTACTCCCGAAGCTGTTTGGCAAAGCTCGAGGCTCACGTGGAGCATTCCATTTGACAAACTGCTCTGGGCTCTGAAAATGGTCCAGTGATACTGTCACATGGACCCTGAGGCGTCCAGAGGCTCTTGCTGTCTGGGACAGCCTCTGGAGCGCAGACTCAACAGTTCCTTAGCATGGGTGCATTTGACTCCTCGGTCTGTAAATATGGCTTTGTCCACACTTCAACTAGTTCTAAGATTTGTGTTGGTCTATGTCTAGGGATCATAACTTTGTGGTTCTGATTTCTTGGGGACAGTAGCAAGACCCTCTTTCCCATGATGAGATAAGGTGCAGCAGGCGTCCTGATTAGGGCCAAAGCCAGATTCATTTTGCTTTGTTCTTCATAGCTATTTCAAATTGGCCTTCTGGTCCCCAGTGTCTTCTGGGAAATGGGGAGTGTGATGTGATGGAGGAAAGCATCTCGGTGTGGGGATGCTGCTCTCCGTGGCCCTCAGCATGTCCTAGTATGGATGCAGATTGGTGATACTCTCTGTTATCATAACCAGAGCTACTGTTCCCAGTGACCTTTTGGCATGCTGTTCTCATAGCAGAGTATGTAGAGTGGGCTCTGCAGCACCAAGGCACACTCACCATTTAAATAGGTTTCTCACTGACATTAGTGGCATTTGGAGCTGGGCAACTCTGCCTATGAAATTTAGTGTGTTGTAGCACCCCACCTGTACTTGTGAATGCCTGGAACACACCATCTCCAGGAACTGCCAACACCCTTAGACAGAACTGAAGAGGATCTGGAAAGAATTGTGTGATCCATTTTCACCAGAGAGCAACTTCAGAACCTGGGAAGCAGGGTGAAGGGTTTGGGGAAGAAGGCCTTAAGGGCCAGGAAGAGGTTGTGTGTAGAGGGGGATCCTTGCTGATGCTGGAAGGAACCTGGGCCAGCACTGGGCCCTTCTGCTTAGCTTCAGCGTGTGTGTGCTCCATCTCTTGTGTGTTTGATACTCTTGCTTAAGAGAACACTCCTTACAGCTGCAGCATCCCGGCCCAACCCCTTGACTTTTCTCTGCAGCCACAGAACAGAAGTGCCATCAGCTTTGGTGCTTTGTGTTTGTCTTTTTCTTTTAATTTTATAACTAAGTTAGAAACAAAACTGCTTGGTTTGGCAATGTCCTAAGTGACAACGGAATCCTATTAAGGTTGTGAAATTAGCAGAGCTAAATGACATTAGCAAATGTAACATTTTTATCACTCAACTAAACGCTGCCATCCCCACTCCTACTGACAAAAGAAACTGTCACTTCCGAAGTCACAGGAACTTTAAACATCATTAGAGAGTCTGTGGAACACTAGAAAAGGGCCAGCATTGTACAGCACCTTTCACTCCTTGTGGCAAGCAGACACTGCTGGAGTATCTCTTCATAGGCATGGAAAACCCTGTCTAGGTTTCCTACTAATAAATATACTCCACATGTTTATAAAAGTTGACATTGCTGATGAGGGATGTTTTTATTTTCTTATACTAATATAAAGTGACCCCTAGCATTGTGGAAATAAAAATGTGTTCATTAAAAGGGTTGCTATACGAAACTTCGCTGTGTGTGTGGATTGACAGCTAACAGAAGCCAGGATGTAACTCACAGGCTTCTGACTGGAAGACATGGAGAAACCAAATTCTCCTGTACAGGGGGCACATGGAGTGCAGGGCCTGCTGCTGCCCTGCTGGGGACGGGACCCATGCAGCTGTTTTTAACCAGTGAGTCCAGGTGACCAATTCAGAGAGACGCAGGTAGGGTCAGCCTTGCCACAGTGACAACAGGAGAGGCTGGCACTACTGCAGTGACAATGTGGCTTTCACCAGTACACGTTTCTTTCCAGCTTAGGTAATCCTCTCAGCACTCGGCAGCCCTCTGGACCCACTACCCCATTTGGGGATGGACTGGCAATCCTAAGGACTTTGATCTGATTGATTTTTATGAGAACCTCACAATGCAGGTGTTTTAGCCTTTGAGGACAGACACCATTTCTTCTCACATTTCACTGTGAAGGAGTAAGTTTTAAGGTTAGCCCTAATGTCAAGGAGGAATATAGGAAGATCCTTCCAGGTACCCTGGAGGAGGGCAGAGGTAGGAATCCTGGCGGGAAGTGGCAGCAGCAAAGGAACATGTCACGGCACATTCATTTGATGGACAGGTACTGAGAGGAATCTAGGAGACTCAAAAGCAGCAATGATGTTAGAAAAAAAAATACCTTCGACAGATGAGAAGATAATGCCATTTATGAGTTTCAAAGAAGTTTCTGTGGGGACCCAGCATAGTCTCTGTGTACACGCAGCAGGGCAAGAGTAGCAATATCACAGGAAACCAGAGAAAAGGATACAAGGACTGGGGAGAAGGGTCAGTGGTTAAGGAGTAGTGCTCCTGCAGAGGCTGAGTTTGGCTCTTAGCACTCTCGTTGGATGGTTCCAAACAGCCTGTAAGTAACCCTAACCCTAACCCTGTAAGTGCATCTCCAAGGGAGCTGATGTCCTCTTCTGCTCTCCATGGCACCTTCACTCATATGCACACACCCGTAACCACACGTTCACATAGTTAAAAATAAAATGAGCCTTTAAAAGTAAAAGAAGACAGATGATACAGGGGATGCCTTTTCAATAAGATCTTCCTTTTAGGATCCAGAGCTCGAGAGGTAAAATATTAGTACCTGTCAATTTTGGGTGCTGGACACCCTAGTGATACTTTGTTACTTGTGACACTTTCTAAATATATACAATTAACCAGTGCGCTTGCTGAAAACTCTAACATCAACCATAATAATCACACATAAAGGTGTGGTGCTGACCAGTTACAATAAAACTCAAGGGTGCCTGTGCCTATACTGTAAAATTCACATGCTCAGTATGTCCCTTTAGTAGCAGGAGAGCAGATGTTGGAGAATTCAACATTTAACTGCTAACCAAGGAGATACATTCAGACCTGATCATCACTGAGCATTTAAATTATTTTCCTGAGCGGCATCAGAACTTCCCTTTCCAAACTTTCCTGTGCACAGGCAGGACAGCAGCTAACTGGCTGTTTTAGTTCTTGAAAGTAATTATTCAAATATTTCTTCTATCTGAGCTGTGATGGGATGAAGTAAGCTAGACATCCCAGGGAGAATGTGCTATATGAGACACCCAAAGACGCCCTGGGCTCCAGAGCCTGGGAAGAGGCAGAGAAGTCTCTGGTGCAGAAGCTATCGCTTTGCTACTGCTGTAAAAAGAATCAGTAAAGGTTAGAGTGATGCCTGAGAAACAAACGAGTTCCCTTTACACAACCATGCAATGTGCCTGGGGGTGTCAAAGAGATGCACAACATAAACCAGCATTCAGCCTTACCACTTATACCTACCATCAAAGTTCTGGAAAGTTCTATGCCAGTGTCAACTATGTAAAGTGGAAGCATATGTAGGAATTGGAAGTTCTTCTGGAGTGCCACCGTTCATCTTAGATTTAGGGATCATCTTAGGGCCAAGAGACCTTCCACCTCAGTTGTCCCTATAGGAACCCATGGCATTAGTGCCATTCACAAAGCAGTCCAGGTAGGGGTTTATGATCTGAACAGAGGTCCAGAGCTTAGAGAACGGCATTATGTGACAGGAGGTTTATTGTGGGTCTCAGTGATATTGGATGCATGAGTTTCCCAGGAAGTAGACATCAGAATCTGCAGTAAAGCTCAGCTCCAAGGGACGTTTGGGATGTTTCTCCTCCAGAGCCCAGGCATCAGTTACCTAATGCATGCTGGGATGGCTCATAGGTATCTTTTCATGAAGGATTTTGTTTTCAAATAAAGGCAGCTCATTCACGGGGCACCCAGAGACAAGGTCTTTCTGGATCCACAATCTACCTCCACTCAGTTGTCCATCCACCCTGCTTCTTGAGCAGCTGCTCTGTGCCTTGCCCTGTTCTGGGTCCACAGGCAGAGTGGGCACAATGGGCACAATGGGCAACAGAGGTGAAGCCTGAGGTGATACCTACTCAGCACCTGATGTGTCTGCTCCTCCTCCAAGCTCACTCATGCCTGCTCACCAACAAGGATCACATCACTTGGCCTGAAACAGCTCAGAAAATGGGGGTATAGGAGCTGGGAGGAAAGATCTGGAAACTGAGATGGGTGTGAGACATCTACTGTTCTGAAAGTCCCCAAGCATCCCTGTCTTCTGTTTACTAAGGCATTGCCCTGCAAGGCCTCTGGGGTGGGGCTTGACCATGTGACTAGCTTTACCCATGGGTGTGTACAGAAACAATGATTTTGTGGAGTTGGGCTCTGTTCAGCATCCTCACAGTACTGGACATTGGTGAGAACACATAGTAAGTGCTCAGGGTAGAGAGTGGAGAGGGCACCTGTCTCCACGCACTGCATGGCTGAGCTGAAGAACAGCTTGAAAGCTGGCCTTCAGCCCCAGCTCCCACGCTAGCATCTCAACTCTAGGACTTAGGATGTGAACACATTGGGAGGTGAGGTCAGTTGAGATCTCCACCCATGTGGACTAGCATTATTGCAGGAGATGAGGACTCAGGCACACAAAGAAATGACCACATGAGGGCAGAGAGAGAAGGTTACCTATACGCCATGAAGAGGCCTCAGGTGAGGCCCTGGTCATGTTAGAACCTCGGAATACATCCTGTCGTTTGAGGATCTAGTTGGGGGTTTGATCCTCAATGCTGACCACTATCCCTGATCTGCAGCCAGTCTAGGGCAAGAGAACTGCGGCTGAGTAAGGCCTTTGGGACACAGGAAGCAGGAGGAGGAAGAGATGAAGCCATGGTAACAAGGCAAGAGATGCCCAGTTCTGTTCTTTAAAGTTATCCAGGGCCTGGTTTTACTCCTAATGAGCTTTACTCCGGGACATCCTGTGGCTCCAGCTCAGCCAGTTGCCATACTCTACCTCCAACACATTGACAGGAACATGTTTCCAGATGGCCAGAGCCTATAGTAAAGCTTCCCATACACACAATGTCAGCACACTGGTAGGAGACTGTGCAGCTTCTTCCATACCCAAACCATCTGTATTTCAGTCACAGCCCACACCAGTGACTTTACAAGCATGTGTTGCTAAATAACACAGCTGGGCAGGAACTGCCTCCAGCCCCCATTCGTTCCAGGTTTGCTATGGGGTAATGCTCTTGTACACTATAAAGATTTGTTTCTCATGGTGGTTTAATAAAACACTGATTGGCCAGTAGCCAGGCAGGAAGCAGAGGTGGGGCAACCAGACTAGGAGAATTGTAGGAAGAGGGAAGGAGAACAGAAGAGGCCAGCAGGACACAGAGGAAGCAAGATGAGAGAGTGCTGCACTGAGCAAAGGTACTAAGTCCTGCATCATGTGGCTAAATATAAATAGAACGAACAGCTAATTTAAGACTAACAGCTAGTTAGTAATAAGCCTGAACTACTGGCCCAGCAGCTACTATACAATTAGGCCTCCAAGTTAATTATTTTGTAAGTGGCTGCAGGACTGCAGGTGGAAGAGATTTGTCCACACCTTGGGGCTAGGTGGGACAGAGAAACTTTTGGCTACAATAAAAATAGCCTGAACTACCAGAGGACAGAGCCAAGCCGTGAAGGTTAGGGAGTGCTGACTCATGCCTTTAATCCCAGCACTTGGGAGGCAGAGGTCCTCTGATCTGTGAGTTCAAGACCAAGCAGAGCCAGGTGGTGATGGCACCCACCTTTAATCCTAGCTTAGGAATGTTGAACAGGAAGTGAGATGGCCGGTGGGGTGAGTAATATAAGACAGGAGAAGGTTGAAGTTCTGCCCCTTTGCTTGCTCCTCCAGTCAGTCTGAGGACTCGTGGAGACAGGACTACCCTGTTTGGCCTGAGGAGTTGCTGGGTGAGAATTGGCTGTTCCCTGTCTCTCTGACATTTCAGTTTTTCCCCAATATCTGACTCCAGGTTTTATTATAGTATCAGATAGAATTTGTTCGATAGTCAGGAGTGTCTCAGGAATAAGGCAGTGGGCATCTCCATCCACCATGGATGGGAAGCAATGGAAGGTCACGCCCAGGAGAGTAGTTCTCTCACAGGACAAATCTCTAGGGCTGGAGCAAGGACTAGGGGCTAAGGTCTAGAAAGGGCATAAACTCTGGTACCCTGGAGTCCAGTAAAGAAAGCAGGAAGTTGGGGTGGTGGGCTTGGACTCTGACTCCCATGGTGTTTCTGGTTTCATCTCAGTGCACGGAGTGGCTGCCTGTCTATGAGGAAACCTCCACATTATCATAGGATCCTGCAGAGGAAAGTTTCTCTGGGTCTTGCTTTCTCAGACTATGAGGGAAAGGGGCAGCCAGGCAGCTCCGACCCCAAAACACTGGATGGTGAGAACAGAGTCTGGGCTACTTAAACTGGGCACCCTCCTTGCTGTGTACAGAGCTGGGAATTGGGGAGGGGGATGTCATTCAGGCTTGTGGAAAGGACCATCTTCAGAGCCCCAACTGGTGGGAGTTTCTGAGAACCAACATCGGCACCAACCTGTGTGAGTCCCCTGGCCCCTTTCATGGTGCCGTGACATTGCTGTCACTCAGGGGACCATTTAGAGCTAGAGCCCAGCTAGAGCCCTTGGCTTCCCCCTGCAGAAGCTCTTTCAACCTCACCTTTGAAAGGCTGGCTCATCATTCCCTATAGGCTCTGAAAAAAGGGAGGAGAGTGGGTTGGAGATACCCTGTAAGCCCTCACTCAGAGGAGGAGAAAGTACTCTGGACGTTGGAAGCCTGATTTGTTTCCGCTCTACAAATGTTTTCCACTCACAAAGTTCAAGGTCTGAGAATGGCGGGCCTGTGGCCTGTGTCCGTGTTCTTTGCACCGGAAGAGAGTTCTTGGAAGAGGCATTTCCCAGTGAGCTGGAGATGCCTGGCTGCCTCCTTTCCTGAGCTTCTTATCCTCTGGATGGCTAAGGGCACAGAGATTCCTGCAGGGCAGCATGGGAACCGATGTCTATCAAGCAGTCGGGATGGCTGGTTAGTGCCCCATGGTGCCTATCCGCTTAGAGGTCACTGCAGATAGAAAACTATGAAATGAAGACTAAGTAGACCTTCACATCCCAGACCTCTAGGCAGTCTTGAGACAGATTAAACTTCTAGCTCACCTCCATATTGATGTTGATACATTACCAAGACATAAAGAGGGGACTTTGCCAGAAGGAGGAGAACACTATGACACAGAAAGGCTAGCGGCCTCAGGGTGCCAGGAAGCTACCTGCCATTCCTTAGTAGCACAGGCAGAAGGCAGAAGAGAGTCATCCTGGAGTTCCAGAGGAGGCTGGTTCCCACCAAGCTAGGCTGCTTCTTATCATGTGACCTTTCCTCTTCAGGTGCACTGAGGGCACCAATGAGCAACCCCCCAGCTCAATATCAGACACTGGGAATGTACGGTGTGTGTGAGGACACATGGGCGCACAAGTTTATACAAGTTTGGGGCTCAGATATTTTCACCTAAATTATAATTGATCTCCTGTGAGATTCATTGCGGAGTTCTGTTGTCATCTGTATCTCACTTAGGCTCCTGGCCCTCACAGTGTGGGAGTATTAGAAATGCAAGGTCCTATCCAGTCTGTGGGGACTGTCATCTGAGGATGCTGGAGGGTGGCTGGAAGGCAGATGTGAAGGAGAGTGGGGGCCTGAGGATCTGTGTTTGATGGTGGAGGGCCACAATATCCATGAAAGCAAGGGACATGGGGTAAGTATTCTGTGTCCTCCACGGTCCTTCTATTCTTTGATCCAACAGCAAGACCTGGCTAGGGAGAGGCTGGGTGGCTTGCTGGGAAGCCAGTATGTTTTTCCAGGCCTGACTCAGATGTGAGCTAGCCATGTCTTATCGTGGTACCATGAAAAGTAGAGACTGGACCATTCATTGCAGGGTCCTCTAGGACAGAGTGTGAGGCTGTGAAGACAGACTCTTTGTGCACACACTGCATGGTTCCTGTGGCAGAAATGTGGGGTGATTGTGAAGACCCCACTTTTTCCAGTTGTAGCTCTAGATGCTTTTCACCTTAACAAGCAGGAAGTTTCTAATGGAACAGATCATTGGGAAGGGACAGTGGTTGGTGTTAGGCTTTAGATGGCATCAGGGCCACATCCACATAGTATACAGGGTCTGAAGAGCTGGTCTCATAGAGGCCCTGGCTTTGCTATTGGTTTCTTGAAATTCTTAACATGACTTGAACAAGAAAGTTGTGATTTTATGCTGCACTGGGCTTCATGAATTATGTCACCACCTGTGGCCGACTTGTACGTGACTTAGTCCTGAAATCATCCTTTTAAAATACTTGCCTGGACAACTACAAATTGACCCGCTCCCCCAAGCCTGATGTTAGGGCCATGACTTCCTCTGTTTCAGCCGCTGCCTCAGCCAGTCACGTGCTTCTCAGAAGCCACAGCCTTCCTTACATCCCAAGCTACAAAGGGACCTATACTTACAGGGATGAGAACACTGTTGTCTTGCTCCTGGGCTAATTAGTGACAAGTTCATTTAGATGTCTTTTTTAAAGGGGAACATGTGTGAGATTGTTCAGTGATATGAGCCTGAAGTAAGAACTAGGTTTTAGGTAGTTTCATGTTAGGAACTAGGAGAGAATAGGGTCCGGGTGGGTGGGTGGGTGCTGATTCACAGTAGATGTCATCTTAAAAAACAGACTTGGAAAGGGAGAGTCATATTGGTAAGGAATGAATCAACTGAATAGTGTATGTCTGATTACATATCTGATGTATAAGTAATGCAAATGATTTCTGTGGAATAAGAGTGTGTGTGCTGAGAATAAATTAATGTGGCTAAAACATTAATGCATTATATAATTTATAGCAAAATGTACTTGCTTATGTGCAAGAGGATGACAAGGCACTCTTGGAGGATCCCCTGGAGGTTGGCCAGTCACACCTTCCACAAGCTGACTCAACTTACCCTACCATGGGTAAGCTTGGCATCCAGAAAACTGCCAACCTGCCAGTACATTAGTAGACCAGGTGCCTCAGCTGCCCCATCTAGAAAATGGGAACGGTGGAAATCACTCACTTCCAGCCACAGCATTCACCTCTGACCCTGAGAGGGAAGGTCAAGCCCAGAAACACCTCATGTGATGCTCAACACTTCCCTGTGATGTCATCAATGATGATGTCATTCATAGTATTATGGGATACATGTTGCTCGCTGGCCACAGGCTGAACATGCCTGAAGCGGGGCAAGGGACTCTGAGTCCTTTAAGTGAGAGGGGCCTCTGAAAATAACTCCCAACTGACAATGGTCTTTGCAGCTGTCAAGCTACAGCTAGATGCTGGCACCAGGAGGTGTAGTGCCCAACATGTGAGGCTGGGGGTTGACCCCAAGGCTCAAGTTTAGAAAGAGATCTTAAAGGAGGTGTCCAGTAAGAACAAGAACAAAAGCCCACAGCATGTGCACAACCACAGCATTTATCCTTGCCAAGCAACAAACGGCGAATAAATGCTCCCCAAGCAGGCACCTGAAGACTGCTGGTCTGGGAGCTCTTCCAGGCTGCTGCTACTCAGTGACTGGTCAGGGCTGTGAGCTGTGACGACCGTCAATTTTACCAGCCTTCAAAGATGCATTAAACATGGATGCGTAGAGCAAGCCTTATATAGTCATGGAAACCAAGTAAACAGCTTTCTTCCCTCCCTCTTCCACCCAGCCATTCTCCTACTCCAAGCTTTAATTTCATCCTTAGTTACTACCCTCCGTCTACAGAAACATCCACAGGAGACACTAGTGGAAGAAAAAAATGCAACAATCTCAATCCTATTTTAAACCACAAAGTAATATTTCCACAGTAGAGAGCAAATAGAATTTTACATAATGCGCAGAATGAATGCTTCCAAAAATCAATATTTCCAGCTGGATGTACAAATTAAATGATGATATTCAAGTGCGAGATTAAAACAATGATTTAAGATAGAAATTGAGTTATGCCTTCTCACGCCTGCCTTCTGCTGAATATGTTAATAGAGATGATTGGTGAGTGCTCAGTCCATCTACCTCCCTAAAACAGTGGTTCTCACCTTTCCTAATGGGGTGACTCACAATTGCTCAGGTAGTGGTGACCCCCCAACTCTAAAATTATTTTATTGCTACTACATGACTAATTTTAATACAGTTATAAATCGCAACGTAAGTATCTGATATATGACCCCTGTAAAAGGTCGTTTGATCTTAAAGGGTTTGTGACCTACCGGTTAAAAACCACTCTTCTAGGAGGTAGCTTCCTGCCAGAAGGTAGGAATGGCCAGGAACATACCTCCAGAGACATGCTTGGGTCAGAATGCGCGCAGCTAGATGCATGTGTAGATACAAGGCCCTGGACGCTGCCTAACTTTACCATCAAAGTGGCAACAGTTGCATCTTCCAAAAGTGCCTCAAAATCTTCGCCAGCAGCCAATGTCCTGGTCCCTTCTCACAGGCGAGACTGGGAATTGAGGCCTCAAGCAGCAGCCCACAGAGCCTGTCTATATTTCTAACATCCTCTTTATTTGCTTTGTAAGGCGGGGGCCCACACTGGTCCCATGAGATACCTGCTTGGTAGTGTCGTAGGAGGTACAGCATTAATGAATCCTTGGGACAGAAGAGAGGTTTGGGTATGGCCCTGCCTGCGTGGAGGCTGGGAATAGTGAGCAAATCCACCACACTCACATGGTCATAGAAAGGTGAGATTTAGGTGTCTTGCCTGCTCGTGGCATATGGGCTCCTCCTAGCATAGGATGTTTTTATCAGTGCTCTCAGGGATCCACAGTGCTAACCTAGGTTGGGCTACAGCCGCGGGGTTACAGCAGGTGTCGCTCCCTGAGTGCTGAAGCTCATCACAGCTGAAATTCCTGACTCAGGGCCAAAGCCTTCTGGAGTGTCAACACATGAGCAGGGCACACGATAAGAACAAACTTTAAAATCCCAGCTAATCCTCACTTTGCTCCTAAGCAGCGCCATCTAAATCCTGCTTCCTCAGTCAGTGTTCCAGCAGTCTGCACTTGACAGCCATCGCCCCGGGGTTCTGCATACACCACAGCCCCTGCTTGGTGGCATTGGAGACATTATACTTCCACAGCTGGGTCTGGCTAGCACAGTCATGAGCCCCTGTTCTCTGACACCTTTCACTTTACTCAAAGACAGTCCATAAATATCCTTTAGAGAAACATTAAAAATTAGTTCCCCAGGCCCTGGAGAGATCAGTCAGTAAACTGTGGTGGAAACAGGGATCTGAGTTTGATACCCAGAGCCTACATAAAAGGCTTAGTGAGGTAGATCCTCTGTAATCCCAGCACCAGGGATCACTGGGCAGGCAGGTTAGCTTCCTTGATGAGCTCCAGGTCATGGCAGAATCTTTTTCTAAAAACAAAATAAATGGTACCCAACTTTGACCTCTGCCTTCCTCCCATGTCTCCATTTCCCCCTCCCTCTGCTCCCCACCCTGTATACACAGACATCAAAAACATTAACAGCCACTCAAATAGTGTACCAGGCACTCTAGAACTTTCTTACGAATCCATACAACTTAACACCATCAAGGGAAGGCCTGGGCCAGCCTCACTTTATAGATGGGAACACTTAAGCAGGATCTAGAACTTGCTTGATTGAGTTCTGGGCTCTCACTGATATATCCAGTCACATTCTCCTCCCAAAGCAGCCATGAGTTCAAGATGGACCACACTGCTCTCTCTCATTTATGGGGGCCTAGACATGAAGCATCAGTGGGATATTGATTATGGGGTAGGAATAGTGTCAAGTGTTGGACTTGCATAAAAGACACAGACTCAGTATACCATTGGAGAGAGCACCAGATAGGAATATTTGGAAGCCAGGTCAGCGGATGTTTACAGCTCTTGCCTCATGACAGGTGATGCTGGGGACAGTGGGTTCTGCAGGACCTGCCTCCTGGCTCTAGTCCTTCAGTAGAACAGAAATACCCACTCCTAAGGCTGCCAAGCAGCCCCTTCAGAACCAAGGCATCTAAGTCCCAGCTGTTTTTTTCTCCTCACCATCCCCTTAGGTACTCTGTCTGGCTCTGGCTCTTACCTAGTTTGAAGGGATCTGTGTGGAAGTGTCAGAGTGATGGCAAACCACAGTCCTAGTCACTGATCCCTATGTCACAGTGTGACATGGTTACATGTGACTTTAATCCACCTCAAAGGTCCCCAGGCTGCACAAAAATAAGATTCTAAGAAAGGGCCATTCCAGAGTGATGTTCATACAACCAAAATAAAAAAAGAATGCTTGCAGCAAATCCCTTGCACCATCATAGAATACTGACTTGAGAGCAAGCTTCCAGTCCTCAAGGAATCAAAGTCTGTATCTCCTGTGGATCCTTCGTTACAAATGTGCGTGGAATTATGAAGACAATATCCACTCAGGGATCAGCAATAAATAGAATTTATTAAAATACTCACAAAGCACCTCCAGAGAGGGATTTTTCTTAGATTCGGATTTAATATGGGTTATATGATCATAATGATCTGTAATAAGAGCCACACCTGAATAATCCAGTTTACAACCAGCTATGTTATGAGTTCCCCTTTATTATAATTCCTTGGATATTTAAAGCAGATATAAACAATACACTGTGAACTGGAGGACACACAAGAATAAAAGTATATGCACAACCTCCTGACACCTATCACCTCAGACTTCTCAAGTTCACGTGGCCACAGTGAGTTGGACTCACAGCTTTGGGTCCCAGGAAGGGCACTGGAACAGCTTACGGTGGAAACAACTGCTGTGTGGTATGGCTGGGTCCTTCTTCCCTCCTACTGATTCAAAATTTGGCCCCTGGAGATTATTTCCTTATTAAAACTAGGCTAGGATATCAGAAAACTGAGCTATGTTTTAAACTAAGAAATATTTTAGCCTATGTTGAGAGCCATCACAAGTCATTAGATCCCTGCCTACATGGGTGGACTGGGTGCAGGACACAGGCACCAGGGCCAGGACCAAGTGAGCATCCGTCCTCTAGTAGGAGCTGTGGTCCAGGCAGAGCAGTGATGGCAGTACACTATCCACCTAGGTCTCACTGTCATC
The DNA here is from genome assembly GCA_004025045.1 of Sigmodon hispidus. Lineage (NCBI taxonomy): Eukaryota > Metazoa > Chordata > Mammalia > Rodentia > Cricetidae > Sigmodon > Sigmodon hispidus. The sequence continues at coordinate 142,223 of PVIH01003622.1, forward strand.
CTGCCTTTGCCTGTAGGGATTTCTCCACTATGGCTTCTAACTCCTCTTCTTTTCCATGCCATCCACCTCTCATTTCTGCCAGTGCATTTATTGGGTGTTTTTTTCCCTTTCAGACGTGGTCTCATGTTTGCGTAGATGGGCCTCAAACTTCCTATATAGCTGAGGATGACCTTGAACTTCTGATCTTCCGGCTGGCTTCCACCTCCCAAGTGCTAGGATAAAATCATGCACCAGCACACCCGGTGTATGCGGTGCTGGAGACAGAGCCCCAGGGCTTCCTGCATGCTAGGTGGGCATGCTAGGTCTTTTTCTTCAGATTCGCAGTAAAATCTTTTCCAGTAGGAATGATGCCTGTTGATCCTGAATGCTGGAAGAGTAGACACTCGACAAACTGTCTAGCATGTCCCACCGCTCTCACTCAAAACCAGCATAATGAGCCAAGGAAAGGGGAGGGGCAGTGGACTTTCTCCTGCCTGGCTCTGTGGCTAGGGTGAAATGTCATGTCACAGACACAGCATACAGTGGAAGACAAGAAAACCTCTGTGAGCACAGACCAGTGGCTGCAAGATTCTCTACAGGCTTGTGCTTGCTGAAGAGCTCACAGGGTCCCTCTGTCCTGTCACAGGACCGTGGAGATGTCACTTGGAGTTGAGCAAGGGCTTTAGAACAGTGAAAGAATCTTACTGGCTGCTGCATGGATCCCCGCTGCAGGAGGATGAACCCACATTCTACTAATTAAAGTCTTATTTAGAAAATCAGAAAGATCACATGTGCAGAGCGATGGCAATGTGGCAGGGTTCTTGGTGTATGGTCACTGATTACACAGCTTCTTTTCTCTTCTGGAACTTGGGGACACAGTAAGGTTCCTATGTCTGCTCTGCCACCCATGCAACCTACCAAAGTCCCAGAAGGGCTGTGAATGCAGAAGGGCCACGTCAGAGCCCAGGGAGGTTCTGGGTGAGGCTCCTATGTGCTGTCACCTAGTCTTAGTGGCAGAGAGCCCGACAAATCAGACTTAAGTCAATTTATAGGGAGCTTTCCGAAGGAACATAATTAGATTAGAACGCTGCGTTTGTTAATTTTTCAGTTGCTCATTAAAATTGACATGTCACTTGATTTTGACAGAAACCTTTTTATCTTGATGTAAGGCAGTAGGATTAAAAAAAAATAAAGCTATATTTAGGAAGTTCTGAAATATGACAAGTGTAATAACGAAAGTGAAACCGCTCACCCAGCCATTCCCGCCTGAGAGTCACACTCCCGAAAAAGAAAACCAACCTGGATATGGTTGGTCCTCATTAAATTTCATAAAAGAGTCTGCCATTGGCCTGAAAGGTGATGTTGGAGAGGCATCTGATGGAGGGTGCCTGTTTACAACGGCACTGTGATGCTTCAGTGGCAAAGCTGGCTTCTCTAGGTCCCCTCTAATGCAGATACTGATACAACTGGGAGGTCAGGAATGCCCTGCTGGCCCCCAGGAAGAGGACAGATGGGACATAGGGAGACTTCGGTGAAGCACGGCTAGAGTCCACATTACATGCTCTCAGCCCCTCCCCCAAATGCATTGCTGCTCTGTGAAATAGAGGAAGTGTCACCACCCTGACTGTCATGCTACATGCTCAAGGGCCAACAGGGACACTTGGTTTGTTCTAGAGTATGGATCTCAGCTGGGAAATGCAGATCCTGTCTGCAGGTGGGCAAGAGGAGTTGCTGTCTGTCAACTGGGTCTCTCTCACTTGGGAAGCTGGATAAGAGAACCTGAGGAATAGGGAAAAATGAACCTTTGACACAGAAGGAGGATATGGAAGGAACACCAATGGTGTCTGTGACACGGGCAAACTGTGGAAGCCGTGGGCCAGGAGTCCTTTGTTAAATAAAGCTGCTGATTAGAAGATGGTGGTAAGTGGAGGCAATACTGAGGATCTGGAAGGGCACACAGCATGGGTCATACAGTGGCCACTCATAGCATGCTGGCCTCCAGTCCCCTCCTCTCTCTCCATGTCAGGAAGTCTTAGCTTCTGAGGGGCAAAGCACTTTGGTGGAAAAGGCTCTGAGGTGCAAACAGTATGCTTCCAGGGACCACAGTCATATCTGAGCACCTGGTGTCTTGAGAAAGCTGAAAGGGCTGTGCACTGTAGAGTAGGGGACGGAGCAGAAGATGCCAGGTTGCCAACCCCACAGTACCTCAACACATCAGACAGAAGCCTGTGATGGTGCTTCAACCCTACCACCCCCCTCTGCTGCCCTGAGCCTCCCAGACCCACTCAGCTATCTGGGAAGAAGTGAGCCATCAGGAATCCCTGCTCTGTCAGGTCTTGGGGGCGGGTACCCAAGCCCAGGCACAGTGGGGCTCCCATTTCAGAACTTGCTTTGAAATATGTGTGGGTTTCCACGTGGTGCTGTCCTCTGTGGTGGGAAAAGGGTCTTTATAAAAGATTCTGGAGATGAGGATGTAAAGGAACCACTGTTCTGTGTTCTAGTTTTATTTCATTTAAATTTTCTGTTAAAAGACAGATTGGGGAACCTGAAGGTTGTTTAAATCACTAAATTTATCCATAAGGACATTGTCATTGGTATGGGAATGTCCAGACCCCAGCCCACGGATGTGGCCCAACACAAGAGTATAAACTTACTTAAAACATGTTTTTTTTTCTCCCATTTAATTATTTATTATGTATTTATTTCTTGTACCTTGATTGAATAGTTCTCAAGTGTGAACCTGGTAGACAACTGTGTTGTAATCTAAAAGCTTAGGCATTCCTGGTAAGAAAAGGGAATGAAATTTTTACAAATGTCTATTAAAAATACTAAGTTTAAAACTGTTTCAAAACTCCGGGAGGGGCACCATCCATTTGGGAACTCCTGCATGTTTCTCTCCAGCATCCTCCGAGGGTAGCACAGGAAGTAACAGGACACATCAACAAACTCAGGACACCAAATGGGCAGATGTCAATGCAACCCTCTTTTTGCACAGCTATACCTAATTGACTCCATTCTGGAGACACGCCTCCAGCACGGAAGGGTCTTTTTTTAGCAAGACTTGTAACTGTCTTGCTGCAGTGGCTTCAGCAGGTAAGAGCACCCGCAGCAGCCACAGGCCTCTGAGGAGGCCTAATTGTGCTGTAGCTTTAAGGAGCAGCATTACAGAGAATCACAGAGAATAGTCAATGAGCAGAGCTATGCTTTGGAGAAGTCCTGGAGGACAGTTTGAAAGTAGGAAGTACACAGTCCCCTCCTCTGTCACTTGGGGATAGTTCTGGACATTCTTCCAATGAGCTTTCATGCCCCTATTCACAGACAGATATGTTTCTGAGACTCAAGGAGGTAAAAACAGTAGCTCTCAGGAGCCCGACAGGCTGGTCCCGGCCCGCTCCCCTTTCCACAGAGTTGTCCTTTTAAGGTAAAACCTGACTTCCCAAAACTTTGTCTACGGGTTTATTATCTGCATACATTTCATGTGTCTAAAGGGCGGGGTCCTGTACTCTAGCTGTTCCTAAGCCCATGCTTTCATCTGCCTCCCTCCTCTCTTCAGGGATCAGCTTGGTTGGCTGAGGCTTTCTGGGCAGGCTATGCTCGACTGTTCCTCTGTCCCACCTCTTGACCCTGTTCACCCATGAGATGAATCCACACACTGGGGTTTGTTTCTATGTCTGTTATATAAATGCTCCAAAGACCTGTATCACAGGCTGATTTTGAGCTTCCCCTGGTGTTCTTAACATCTGTCTCAAGGTTGGAGGTAAGCACACAGCCTGTGGTGAGATGCTCCCATCGGCCCAGCATGCCCCAATGCACTGACTTTTCCAGGGAGCTCAGGGGGCAGATGTTGGCTTTGACTTGACACACATTCCCCCCCCCCCCGCCGAGAACTCCTTCTTTCTCTCTTTGGTACTCAATGAAAGCAGAGAAGAGAAGCTTTGTTCTTGGCCAAACCTGGGATGTGTCTCTGGTCACTAGTGTGCCTCAGATGTAGCTAAAGTCATCTTTGCCAGACTCACATAATTAGGAAGTGTCCCAGTAGGAACCAGTGAGTGCAGAGAACCCACAGCATCCCACCAACAGAGGAGAGGTGGGCACCAGCCAAACACAGGTTAATTAAAGAAGCCATTTCTAGGTGTGATTCCTATCATTCACTTCTGAGGTATGGTTTCCTAAGACTTCAGAATTTCTGAAATAGGGTCTTGTGAAAGCAGAGCTGGATATTAGCTGCCACACAGAATGGGGGCAGAGAACTGATATTCTCACATGTGCAGATGCAGATTTGGCTGACGATGTGGGCAAACACACAGAACAATCTGCACCTGCCTATTTGGCAGAACTGTGCCCACATGGTCCAGCCCTGCTCACTCCACAGAGCCACACATGGAGGGAGGGACCCAGGAACTGTGCACACATGTACCTGTCCTGCCTACTCTATCTCTGCAGTGGAATTATGTTGTTACATTGCAAGTAATTGTCCCGCCTACTGGTTTAATAAAATTGCTGATTGGCCAAAGGCAAACAGGAAATGTGGGTGGGGCTACCAGATTAAGAAAACTCTGGGAAACGGAAAGAATAGAGATGCCAGAGTGATGCCATGGAGACACCAGAAGCCAGCAGATGCAGAGGACAACCATGTTGCTCTGAGAAGAGGTACTGAGCCACATGGCTGAACAAGATAAGACTCATGGGTTAGTTTATGATGAAAGAGCTATCAATATTCCTGGGCTCTAGGTCAATCAGTATGTAATTAATATAAGCTTCTGTGTGATTATTTGAGGATAAGTGGGGCTGAGAGTGGGTCCAAACCCCTGGGCTAGGTTGAAAAGTCCAACCCAGAAACTTATTACTGCAAATCTCCACCTTAGCTCTTCTCAACAAGAGGCTCATCTCTTGTCCTCCACACCAAGGGATATCTGGGCAGACCTGGGAAAGGGAGGGACTGTGTCATCCTGTGGGTGGAGAGACTTGTTACTCAGAACTCACTAGAATACAGAACAGTCCTGCCTTCCTCAGGCCCCTGCACAGCAACTGGGAGAAACCCTGTCACTCAAAAGCCAAGACTTACCATCAGCACATATTCTGATAAAATCATCACAGTTGAACAGAGGGAGGAGAGATTATATAAATGGGGTGTATGTGTACGTGTCAAGATCAGGATGGTGAAACCCACAGAGTCAGCTGACCTGAGCTTGTGGGAGTTCACAAACTCTAGACCGACAGCTAGGGAGCCTGCATGGGGCTGACCTAGGCCTCTGCATGTGGCTGTGTTCTTGGCACATGAACTGCCTTTTGGAACCTGTTCCCTATGGTGGGACACCTTGCTTAACCTTGATGCAGGGGGAGAGGGCTGGTCTTCCTCAACTTGATAGCCAGTGGGTGGCCGTACCCTTTTTTGGGGGGCACTTAGAAAGGAGATGGAGGAGGGGGGGAAACTGTAGCTGGTATGTAAGACGAAAAAACAACAACAACAAACCCAAAACCCTAACAAATGACTCAGGAAAGGGGGCCAGAGGAAGAAAGGAAAACAAAGCTTTAGCTCCAGGAATTTGATATTAAAGTCCCAACCAAGTGCAATCCTTTCTTCTTCCTTTTTCATGTAAATCAGAGGTGGGAGGGTGGGGCCACCTTGCTGTTGTTCTTCCGCTGCTCACACAGCAATAGGCTTCACCACGCGCTGCCACACAGCTCTGCTTTCTGTCCCTCTGCCCCCACAAAAGGCAGAGATTTAATTAATTTATCAGCGTTTTTCTTTGTTCCAATTCAAGTTCAATTAGTTGGATTAAACAGAATAATGGAGATGAAAAGGCTTTGGAAAGAATTTAAAGCACTGCGTCCATAGAAAGTGTCATCACGCAAACCACAGAGAACCATTTGTCCAATTATCATTCTGTGGTATTCCCATGCACTAGTAATGCTGGGCCCACACTGGTGCTGGCTTCAGTATTTACATGTAGCAGATGTGTGTGCCACTGATGTAGGAGAAGGTGAGGTGTAGAGCGCGGAGCAGACAGGAGTCTTACAGACAGCTTGTCTCCAAGTCCAAGCCAAAGTATGGTTCTAAAGGATAATGAAGTAGAATTTGATAAATATCTTGAAGTAGAATTTGATAAATATCTTGCTTTTGAAGGGAGACAATGCTGGGGATGGAACAGGAGGGGTCAGGCGGGGAAGGAAGGAGAGAGAGTGTACTAGCAGAGACAGCTGAAGTGCGAGGGACATCTCTGGGACAAGCTGGAAACCTAGTGCAACAGAAACTCCCAGGAGTTTATGAGGGTGACCCTAGACTGGTTATCTCCTGTAACCAGGCAAGTCTTCCAGTGGAGGGATTGGAACATCAACCCAGCCACAAAACCTTTGGCCTACAATTGTCCTGTCTGTAAGATGTGCTGCGGCAAAGATGATGTTGAAACTGTAGGAGTGGCCAACCAATGACTGGTCCAGCTTGAGACCCACACTGTGAGAGGGAGCCCAGGCTCGGCATTAACTAAAAACAAAAGTCAGTGAACTTTGGGACTAGTCTGGGTCAGAAACATTAGACTGCAAATGGCCTTCCAACATGGGGCATATACACTCAGATAAAGCCTAAGAAGAGTTCTAGAGTACAAAACCAGCTTTCTGGTGTGTCTCCCAAGTAGACAGGGTTTGCAGGCTTGAGCTGCAAAATGGCAGGCTGGCAGCAGCAGCAGCTTAAACTGCAACAAGGAAAGTTCCTGAAGTCTCACAGGAGCCTCGATATAAGCACAAACAACATGCGATAGATGTAAGGTTTCTATTCATACAGACCAAACAAACAAACAAACAAAGAGTCAAGTACGCCTTCTTAATAACAACCTTTTCCAGAGGACTCCATTTGCTGGTGGTGAACAGAGGCATGGCTCCTTCAAGAGCCTGCCTGACGTCTAGGCAACTAGTGACCTCCAGGTTCAGTGTGAGACCCTTTCTCAAAACATGCATAAATACACATGTACCTCACAGCTGTAGTAGCACAATGAGACTCAGAGCCAATTACTGGGGGAAGGCTGGAATATCAGAGAGAGGAAGCACCACAGTCAATTCTCACCCAGCTGTCTTGCAACTTCCTCAGCCTCGCTCCTGGTCACTTCTGCCAGTGACTTCTGTTCTCTCTGGGTTTCTCCAGCCCTTATATACCCATCCAGGTTGGGATTAAAGGCATGTAGCCTTGAACTCACAGAAACAGAAGTTCTGTCTCTGGAGTTGTGGGATCAAGGGTGTTGGTCACCACTCCCGGCTTTCCCTGTGCTGGGATTAAAGGTGTGTATGTGACAGACTCAGCTGTTTATCTTTGTATTCAAGGATCAAAGATTTCCTGAGCTGTCTGCCTAGGATTTGACTATGTGCTCTCTCCCCAATATTCAGGTTTTATTGAGTATGTAATATACATCCATACACAGCTACCCAGGTGTAACTATTACATACAAAACAATGGGGTTCTTCTGTTACAGAAAAGGACTCAGCGCTTATGAGGTGACAAGACATTCTTCCCTTTTGCCACACTAGTCCTTTGTCACAAAGGGAGCTGGAATAAAGATGTGAGGGCCATATTCTGCTGCCCATTCCCTATATCTGAAAACTGCCTGCCCAGATACTCATCAACAAAGCTAGGTAGGAGCGCAGGTCCTAACCTATAGGCTCCTGAAAGGAGAATGGGCTCCATATGTGAAGTTTTATGAGAGGATAGGAGAGGGCTGAAGATTTCTTCTTCACCATGCAGGGGAGTGGAGGGAAGGGCCTCTCCGTGAGAGCCCCCCAAGTGGAAGGTGCTTACAAACACCTAGTGGGTGGGAGGCTTTCTCAGTGTGCGTGGTGGGTTCTGTGTTCACTGAGAAGGTCCCAGTATTTGCCATTTTCTGTGGAGACAAAGGTCACAGCTTGAGACAGAGCAAGAAGTGATGGATTACCACAGGAGAAACTAAGGCACAGCCTCATATTTGTGGTTTGGGAGAGGGCCAAAAGATGGAGGAGTGAGTGGAACACACCAGTAGCTGATAGCTGAGGGAGACAGCACTGTGGGTATGATTGTGGGAGCTACCAGCTGTACTGCAGGCTGAGCGGGTCCTGACACCTGTGCTCTTCCCCGAGTGCAAGTCCCCACGGCTTAAGGCAGAATGTGAAAGGGCCCTGCTTACTAATCAATTGGCCAAGGTCCCCTGGAGGCAATAGAACAGGCTGCCTGTGCCTAGCAGTCGTCATCATGGATGGCAGGGTAAGTAGGGAGGACCCTTCCTTGTGCACAGCCTGAGGCTCAAGGCTAGCCTAGTTGTGGGTGGCGAATTAATCAATTAATAAAAACAAATGACCCTTTACCCAGTTAAATAAAAGATAATATAAATGAAGTTGTTGTGTGTGAGGAAGATTTACGCTAACTATAACCATTCCATTCCAAGATGAAATTGACTTAATGTGATATTAAAAAAATCATATTAAACTTTAATGAATGTGACACTTGGTGGCAGAAAAGGTGCTGTGGCCCTTTCCATAATTTTTCCTGTTTTCATAGATAAGAATCTACCTGCATCTAATCTGCTGTGGAGGGGCATGATATGGTGTCTAGGAGGAAACAGGGCTTAGGTCCTAGTGGCCCCTCACACCTTGTAGGAACTGGTCTGTGGCTTTGTAAGCACAGTTACGAGCCTAGGTGACAGAATAAGGCAGATGTGCCTGGCCCCACTCCTGAGGACCACAGAGAATGGTGCACAGGAGCAGGCAAGATAAAGCAAAAACCCACGGTGCTGTGAACAGGAGCCGCCATACCCAGACCTGTTCTCACCCACCACAGCCTTGAGGCAGCCAAGCGGAGCTTGTCTGCCTTCTGAAGAGGCTGAGTGAGCAGGCTGATCTTAATTATGTCTAGAGACTGGAGCTCATCTCAGTCAGGAAGAAAAGTCTGTGGACACATTGTGGGGCTGTGGGCACACTGTGGGGCTAGGAAAGGCCCTGGGGATGGTGGCTTTGTTTTCCAGAAATAGAATGGGATGATTCTGAGCCAGGCCCAGGAGCCAGACAAGGCTACAGCTCTGTGGCCTTGCTGAGTTTAGTTTTCCATGCCTCGAGCTCCTTCCCTATGTAATGGAATGACTCTCCAAGAATGCTAATATGTGTGTTGCATGGCCATGCCGTCCTGTCCTGAGCTCACTGTGTGCTTCCTCAGGCTGGGAACCCCCTTGTCAGCACAAAGGCACCTGTCTCCTGTGTCTCCATGTTGCAGCCCAAAGTGTCTTAGTCGCTTAGTTGCCAGATTCAGGGGCAGTAATCGACCCTGACATTTCATCATCAGTATCTGTTGAACACTGACCTGTGCTAGGCCCTGGCAGCTGTATCCCACAACCATATGCCCAGAGATGCAAGCTTAGGGTCCCCAGTGACACATCTTGAGCTCTTACTGTAGCCCAAGAACTCTACCTGTCACCCCCTCATGCTCCAGAGCTGGCAAATGGCTCAGCAGTCATTTCCCAGGGGACCCCTAAAGATGTTGTAAGAAGCTACAGTCTTACAGGATGCTGCCTGTGGGCCTTACAAACAGGGTGATAGAGAAACCAGGAAGAAAAGAATTTGGTTCAGCTGAGTCCAAATTCAGGCAGAACTCCCCTAGAAGGTTAGAATCCCCAAATCTGATTCCCCTCGGGAGGGGCTGGAGACCACAAGGGGTTAAGCTGATTTCTTTGGGGGCAGGTCTTGTGTGATCAGATGCAGTGCCAACCATACTGGAGTCTTTGCTGTTTACAAACCCATCAGCTCTGTGTTGATCATTTGAGCACTATGCTTAACAATAAACAACAAAAAGAGTATTCTAAATGAACCTCCTTGGAGGAACTCACAGTAGAGGTGGAGGACAGAGCTGTGTGCTCTGGTCAAGAGGAAGTGTCTAAGCAACATGCTTTGGATAAAGAGCCTATCACACCTACTTAAACAGGAGCCAGGCTGAGGTTAAGGGAGCCCATGCTGTGGCTTCCTATGGGTGTGACTGCCCATGAGCCATGCTGTGCTCTGACCAAGAAATGGTGCCTATGAGCCTAGAGGAGCCCATGCTCTGGCTAAGGGAACATGCCTGTGAGCTGACAGAAGCCTATGCTCTGACTGGGGGAAAAGTCCCTCCCCAGCTATTTTTAGAGATGTCTCTGGGGCTAGGCCACATCTGACATTTCATCCCAAGCAGAAGCAGCAGCTCTGATTGCAGAGAGGCTGGGCTCTCCCAGGCTCTGCTGTTTGAGTTTTAATAGTCCAGCTGTTGAAGCTCTCTGCCAAATGACCTTGTGAATTATTTCCCATGATGCTGTGGTGTGGGGACACCGACTACAGGGAACATTTTTTCAAGGGTGATAAGAATGCAAACCCCTCCATTAGAGCACCCGAGACCTGGGGTTTGAACGCCTGTGGGCTTCCACTTCCGAGTCTCTAAGGTGGAGGTCAACAAAGAATCTTGTTTGTGTCATGGAGGTGAACACTGGCTCCATGTAGTGTTTATAAGGAGCCATGAGAAGTGTTGGCTGAGGCTGTGATTCCTGGCTATTCCTTGAGGAAAAAGGACAGTCATAGGACCCTCCTGATAGAATGACAGTGAGTCTGCTGGCCTCCCTGTTTTGCAGAGGTGTGGAGCTGGCTGCTTGGATGAGAGGTGGGTGAGCTCTTCACAGTAAGGTGTAGAGCACTGTGTTCAGGGCACATGCCTCTGCAGGGTGGAGGAGGAGGAGGCGCTGGAGTCTGGCCAATCAGGGATGGAGGGACTCAGGGGACATAGAGGCAGCTAGGACTACACTAACTGGGGACAGCAGAAGGCAAACCAAGCTGGCCTAATGTGAGCAAGGGTGGGCCTCAGGACATATGCTCATGAGAAGAAAAGGTGTATGTGAGCTTGTTGCCGTAATTGGTTCTTGTTTTTGACAGGTTGTCTTCTTGGTTAAGGGAACAGCCAGGCACTGGGTGACCCATTTCAGCCATTCCTACTCACTCATGACCCCTTTACACGTGAGAAACTCTTACATGACCTTGAGCATGTAAGTGTATGAAGCAGGTGCACAAATCGGACATTACTGACAGTAAATCATTTATTTGCAAACAGTTCTTTGGTATACATAAAATTTGACCATCTATTAAAGATGAAGGTAAATTTGCATACTAATGAGATGTAAGTAACTGTTTATTTTACACAAAGAATTAAATCTTGGCTGAATATTTGATGCAGCAGGACACAGAGCGTCTTCCACGGTTTTCAGAGTTGATCGATATTTTGATTGTATAATCGGCAATGCTGAAAACACTGTGCAAACTGTGTAGGTCCATCTCAGAAATTATTAACGATTCTATTCTTATGCCAAGTCAAATTCATTTAACATTTTTAAAAGAAATGCAAGTCAACAACTTAAATGTCATTTAAAAAAATCAAACATTTGAACACAGAACAAGTCAAAGATAGACTAACTTATTACCTCTATGCTGAGGAGTGGCAGGAAAATATTAAAGATGTTTGTTTTCTGTAATTAAACTATTCTGTGTCTATGAAGCAGAAAACTCTGCTCAATACAGACACTGTAGCACTTAAAACAGAAGCCTGAACTGGAATGCTTCAGGCAGCATGCATCAGAGATGCCTGATCTAAAGTCATGAGCAATGCAAAGTGCTTAAGCTGTATCCAGAACCTGGGGCACATCTTGGCTTCATTACACATTGGATTTTGAATTAACCTTTGGTCTTTACATTCAGGAACCATTCACTGCCATGAGATTGCTTTGTAAGGCTCACATTCAGTTATGTGACCCCATATGGGGCTGAAACTAACAGTGTAAGAAACTGTGGGGTATTTGGAATGGAACCTATAGTCCAGGCCTGGGGATTCTCTGTCCAGAGGTCTTCAATTTAAAGACATCTGAATGGCATGTGGACACCACCTCCTAATGGAAAACCCTCAAGGCTCACATGGAAATGGCAGAAGCTTCTACTCCCCTTCTGTGGGGTGGGGCTGTTTGTCTGTTACAAAGCACAATCCAGAGGAATTTATTTTGGGCCGTCCTCACATCATGTATACTCTTGAATCATATGTGTGTCTAGAGAGTTGTGTCCATTTAGGATCTGATTGACAATCAACATGGGTCGCCACTGGGGCCAACCACAAGAGACTCTCCAAAGCAGACACTCAAATGGTATAAGAAGTTAAGTGGTAGATATAAGATGGTAATTGTGGTCAGGGGTCAGAGAGCGGTGGGAAGTGGGCAGTAGGTGAACAATGGGAGTCACACACTATGCTAGAGCATAGGCACTGGGCAGTGAACAGTGGGCTGTGAGTGATGGGCAGAAGGTGTGGGTAGTAAAGCAGGGATGGTGATGGTGGGTGGACAGTGGCAGCAGACAGTAGATGGTGAGCAGCAGACAATAGGCAGTGTGTGGTGGGTAGTGAGTGGAAGACAATGGGAGATGGACAATGGGTAGATAACAGTGGGGTAGATGCTCACAGGCAGTCAAGAGTGGCCAGTGGGTGGGATAGTGGATAGAGGGTGGATAGTTGGTGTTGACTATGGATAATGGAAAATGGGTGGTGGCAGCATATGGTGGGCAAAGGGCAAGTGGGTGTGAATAGTGGGTGATTGGCAAAGGCCAGTGGGCGGGGAACAGTAGGTGGAGGTGATGGACAGGAGTGGTAGACAGTGAATGATAGTGGGCAGTGGGGAAAAAGTGTCATGCAGCTGGCAGCCAGGAAGGGCAGTTGGGGTTTTTGCCACATGGATGGATTTATAGTTTTTCCTCCGTTTGCTCCATGTGTAAGTGAAGCTACTTTTCATGGAGCAGACATTTCTACTTTCTACTAGCTGCTCTGCACATTCACATGCTCTGTGCAGGGTGCTTTGGGGAAGCATGGGGAGAAAAGTGTCTAGCTTTCAGGAAAGGGCCCACCCACACTCTACCCCTGGCCTACGATGAAAAGCTATGTGATGGCGAAGGGGAATTTATCCTGTACTTCTGTAGCTGCTGACCACGCACCTATTGTGACCACCATAGAAGAGTTCTCTTTGAGACCATTTACACCCCAAGCCAAGGACACACACAGCGCAATTCCACTTGTATTTCTGGGGCAGAACTAATCTCTAGCTCCCAATCCACTCTCCTATGGAGGGCCATGTCTATATATTACCTGCCAATCTCAGAGCCAGGTAATATTGGACTTTAGCGATGATTTGGTCATTCAATCAACACCCATGGCCCTTCACAGCTCAGTGACAAGACCAAGGTCGATTGGTAGTCAAGGTGCTGAGGCCTGGCTAGTTGTAAGGATTACAGCCACAAGAGGACATAAACTACAGTAGCCAGAGTTTTCAAAATTGTTTTTAAGAGGAAGTAGTTTTAGAGATGAGACGTGCTTACAGGTCTCTCTCTCTCTCTTTTACACACACACACACACACACACACACACACACACACACACACACACACACACGTGCACACGATCTAAGGTTTACACAAGTAAAGCCTCAGCAGGACCCCCAGGATACAGCGTCAAACCTAACTCTACTCTTGGTAGCTGGGGCATTCTGCTCACCTTATAGTTTCCATGCTTCAGTTTCTCCCTGGAAAATGAGCAGACATTAAGAACATGCCTGCACAGAAATAAGAAAGCCCAGTCCTATGGTAAATTTTGATTGTCAAATGTATGGGATTTAGAATCTTCATGAAAACAAATCTCTGGGTGTGCCTATGAAGGTGACCCTGGATTTATCCAGCACCATTCTCTGAGCTGTGAGTCTGGACTAACTAAAAATGAGGGCACCCAGCGTTCATCTCTACTCAGCATCCCTACTGTGGAAGAAGGTGACCAGCTGCCTCAGGCTGCTGATGCAGTGCTGTGCCTTCGCTGCAGTGAGGGAGCATGGTTTAAAAACACTAAGCCAAGGCAATCCTTCCCTTCCTGAAGTTGCTTCTGTCAAGTATTCTGTTACAGTAATGAAAAGAGTAACTAACACAGACAGCTCTGAGGTAGCACCCTGCTCAGGTGCCTGGGGTGGGGAGTTCTGACCTCGGAAGGAAGTTAGCATAACAGTACCTATCCTTGGCCCTCCGACCTGGTAACCCTAATGCCCTGTCCACCATAAGGTCCTGTGCTTGGACCTTCTCTCAGGAAATCATGCTGTAAGCCCTGGCAGGGGGTGGGCAAAGACTCAGAGCTAGGGTTCTAGATTCAGGAGTGTTATGCCAGCTTGGGCAGAATGCTGGCCATTGTTGTACATTTTTTCCCTGGGAAATGACAGCATCACAAAGGTAACATCATTAGGTAGATGGTGGATATTAAGTGGTGGACAGTGGGAGATAGGTAATGGTTGGTAGATAATAGGCACTAGATAGCTGGCAGTAGGAACTGGTCAATGGGCATGGGGTGGAATAGTGGCTAATGGATGGTAACTGTGGGTAATGGAAAATGGGTGGTAGACAGAGAATGGTGGACAGAGGGTGGTGGAAAAAGGGTGATGGACAGGGTGGTGGACAGAGGGTGGTGGAAAAAGGGTGATGGACAGGGTGGTGGACAGAGGGTGGTGGACAGAGAGTGGTGGACAGAGGGTGGTGGACAGTGGGTGGTAGACAGAGGGTGGTGCACAGAGAATAGTGGACAGAGGGTGGTGGACAGAGGGTGGTGGACAGAGGGTGGTGGACAGAGGGTGGTG